>CM052089.1:8635893-8662739 GCA_028453745.1 Agapostemon virescens
TTCGATAATTGAAAAATAAAAACTCTGAAAGTGTCATTAAGTCTATTACTACGAAAGCAATCTTGTAACTTCAATAACAGTGAAATAAAAGGATTGAAATGTCTATTTAAATCTATTTACATAAAAACAGTCTTGTAATTTCAAGAGTTCTAAAATAAAAAGTCTGAAAAGTGTCATCCGACCCGCAATGATAGGTTCAGTGTTAACGTCTGTCTTTGATGACAGAGAGCTCGATAGTAAATAGATACAGATAATCTAGTTCTCTTATCTAGAGTAAAGCGGTCTCGTCTTGAGGTGTTTTAAAATTATTTGACCTGTCTGTATACACGATGCATTTGAACAATTTGTGTTAGTAGGTGATTACCTCGAATTGTTAGGTTGCTACTCTAGCAGCTGCAGGCACGATAACATAGTTGTTAAACACGGAGGTTGAAGTTATTTGTCATAGTTTGTTTTAAATGGTTTCTGTTTATCCCCGGGGAATGCAGACTGGAGAGAGGAGTATATTCGAGAGAGGTTGTCTAAGAGCAGGCGAGGAGTGGCTAGAATTAAATCTCGTACCTGTCGCTGGTACTGTTGTCAGCACTATGGTTTTACAGGTAGATTTTAAAATGAATGTCGTACCGCCCTGCTAACAGAAAGTTTAAACTTTCTCTTTTTTTTTACGAAGACGATCAATGTCGAAAACTTTGGAACTGATCTATCGCAGTAGTTTTAATTCCACCGTATAATAGTTTTGAAACAATGCCTAATCGTATGATGTTTCGTGAATAACTATGTCGCAAGCAGCTCCTAATCTATCAGTTGCTTTTGCTGATATTATCGTGGTGTAATCTCTAAAGGTAACAGCTCTGAAGCTATCAATGATTCCTGTTGTTACTAGATCGAAGATCCTATTGGTTCCTAATTACGATCGTAGAAACTGCTTGAGAATTTCTCCCAAGTGACATCACGAATTATTGAGAGATATTGAAACTTCTGAATTCTATTAATCAATAAAATTACCTTGGAAAATGTTAGAGATACGAGAAAGTTTCAACTTCCGGAAATTTACCCATTTCTTTTGTTTTAATGGCGGTTCGCAAATTGTCGCATGTAAATGTGACGTGGATGTAATCGTTAATTAAGTATTTACTTTAATTTTTATTTGATTCGCTTGGAGCACACTATTTAATGATTCTCAGTTGCTCTTGTAACCGTAAATATATACTAATTACGTCGCGACCAGTATGTATTTGTATATTGTACTCGAGTAAATGAGCATCGCTAGACGCCTACGTGAACCAAGTAAGTACTTAGGAGAGCTGAGAATATTAACCAGCACATACATATACAGTCACTAATAAAGGACACATTTAAACGTTTTTGGTTCGCACGTATCGAGAGGGTAAGTACGAGTTCGATTCGTTGAGTGTATTGAATTCACGACTTGCTTCTAACTAATTGTTCCTACCTCGCGTATAAAAGATAAAATGTAAGTTAAGCTTTGACGTTTGAGATTGAGATAAACATAATGATTGAAACTTGAAGCTTTTCGTAGAAATGATGTATGCCGTCAGTTGAGTATTCTAAAAGAGTAAGGTGTCCTTACAGAGAGATGGTAAATGAGCAGAGACCATGAATATTATATGAACAGCCGCAATTAACGTCAAATTGTAAAACGATTTGAATAGAAACGTATTAAAACAGAAGAGCGGAAGTTATTTAATATTTCCACCGAATATATCAAGAACCCGTCAAATGCTCGCCAAAAGAATTTCTGCATAAGTGTATATTATTCATGTAATTCTGATAATCAATACTTAAAAACGAATTAAAACCAAAAATTAATTTCTTTCTGGATTATAAGGACGAATAACAAAATCAGGCTAAAAAGAGAAACAATTCCTAACAATGCAGAGACGCCATCTTGTACTTTCTCCTCCAGCCATTTTGTCTTTACCAGATCCAATGCAGTCGCTACGAAATAGACATCAACATGATTTAAATAAAGCCATTTAAAAAGAACATTTCCAATAACATCTTACTTTGCTCAATCCAAAACAGGCGTTATTTTGTTTGATTGTACAACATTTTCTTTTTTAATTGTATTGATCGTTTCACACTTAAACATTATTTTCAATTTGTCGATTCTTAACAGATGCACAAATTAATGTAAAATTTTCAAAGCAGGAAAACCGTGTGTTCTCATTTAGATTTATGATTTCGCGACAGTAATTCGAATTACTGTACTGTCTAAATTTATTAAATCACACAAAATCATTATTGTACACTAGAAAATAAAATTAATGTACTGGAGTGAAAAATAAGGACTATAAATAGTATAATATTAGGTACTTGTACAAGTTTCTGCAGTTTACTAAATACTTATTAAACTGTCGGAAATAATAAATACTATACGATTTAAAATGGTGTAGTACGTATGTGACAGCACTATAAGCAAGCTTGAAGCTTAATATATGACATTTGAGTGCAACGAATGTTTCTTTACGTTGAAAACGTCGAATATCATGTCAATAAAATTACATTTATGGGAGGTTCTGCTGCATTGTTTCAATTCAAAGAAAACTGCAGCTAGTCATCGTTTGTTTGTACCAGTCGATAAAGTATAAAATTATAATATCGATGTGAAAGGAAATTCTAAAACGAAGCGTGGGAATTATTACACGATGACGATTTACGGTAGCGCACGAAAGTATTCGGACACTCTTCAAACCTAAATAACTTTTTTAAGATTGGACTAAACGTCTTGACTTTTCTTGAGCAATTAGTTGCATTGATTTAATAAATGATATGCAAAATAAATTTTGTAAATATCGGAACTGATGTGAATTACATGACCAATAAAAAAGGAACTTTTTAAATATTTTTTATTCGCGTATATATAAATATACGCATGCAGAAAAATTCATTAAAATCGATCGATGTACACACGAGCTACGTGCCATCGAAAATGGTGAAAATCGCAATTTTTCACGATTTTTGATCAGCTTCTGCTTAAACTACAGAAATTCTTACATCTTTCTACGCGTGCCATTTTTTCCCGCGTCAATCGATTTCGGTGAGATTTTCAGCATGCATACAACTAACACAGTTCTGAAAAAAGCATATTTTAAATTTTCATTACGAGTTGAAATAAAAATGTTATTAAAAAATGTCTTTTCTACTTTCCTACGTAATTTCTACCAATTAGAATTATTTCAAAATTATTTTTGCATATCATTTAGTAAATCAATACTGCTAGTTGCTCCAGAAAAGTCAAGTCGTTTGATTCAATTTTGAAAAAGTTATTTAGGTTTGAAGAGTGTCCGAATACTTTCGTGCGCTACTGTATGTCAGATTTTTAAAGAATTGTCTGAAACCAGCACTGCTGATCGTAATAAAAAAGAATTAATCCATTTGAGCAGAATGAAAAAAGAGAAAGACGCTGAGAACATTTCCAAAAGGTGTGACAAAGCGATTCTTCAGCAAAACGATGCTAAACCACGCATTGCAAAACCAGTTAAGGAAACTTTGGAACTGCTATCACATCCGCCATATTTATCAGATATTGCCTCATCTGTTTACCATTTATTTCGATCAATGCAGCGTTGCTTTTTCCAATAGTACTTCAACAGTTCTCCAATAGTTCTTACGAAGATACAAACAAATGGCTTAACGATTGGATTACCTCGCACGAATCGAATTTCTTCTCTTCCAGAATCCGCTTGTTACGTGAAAAATAAGAAAAGAATTACGGCTAACGATGAAAAGTACGTTGTATGAGATACTTTTGATTTTTCGATGCAAAGAAAGGATCTTTGACGAAAGAATAGCAGAAACGTATTCAAGTACCTAATAAATACTGTTCCACATCTCGAATGTCGTCCATTTCAGTTTTGTTACTAAATCATATTGGATTAATTTATTCGCGAAATTTGAGAAAGTAGTCGACCGCCTTTGTTTTACAGAACTTTGAAGTTGCCAAAGTGATTTATGAAAAAGGTTGTATTGAGGCTGGGGAAGAATGGGTGGAACGAAATCTCCTCGCGATTGCGACTGGCGCGGTTGGTACAGCATTTGCACAGGTATCATTTCTTTATTTATATGCATTCCGTTCGTTCCGTCAGGCCTGATACACTTTAATTTTTCTAACAGCTTTCGTTGCTGTGATCGATACATACACGGTTAAATATAATACAATCCGCTACCTCGAAAATCTCGACCGTTCCGAACAATTAAAATAATTATAAAAATTACGTTCAACCTTTAACATTGAAGTATTAACTAGGAAAGGTTTGTCAATGAATTAACGAGGCTTCTTCGATGGAAAGAAATGTTGTGCATAGTAATAAGCAGAGGCAATATTAAACAAAACATGCAAGGACACGTGCTATTAATATGTTATTGCTTTATCGATTAAAGTTTCTTAATGAAAAATTGTATCCTTTTTTAATGTTATATGCCTCGTTAAATCATTGTCTCTTCATTATTTTTAGTGTATTTTGTTTTCTATTCTCACACAACAATTAATAAATTAATAGTTAAAACATTGGCTACGATCATATTGTTTGGATAGAAATTTTTGAGATTTTTGATGTACAAGATATTGCAATTGAATTTAAATTCCTTTCATTTGAATCTTGATTGGTTTGCAAAGTTAATATTTTCTTACCAGTATTACCACTGAGAAATATTTTAGAATATTTGTACTTTTAAATACTAATCAATAATAATACTAGTAATTACAATATTTTGTTAGCAATTACAAAAATGTGGGACTATCGTATAAAATTTTTAATTGTTATTGTTATTTCGCTTTTCCCGTACATTCCACCAACATTTTACAAATATTACAATTAAGATGGATATTTACTTTTTATTAATCGAATTTCATCAGTTTGATCAATCGGGTTTGATTAATACACGCACAATCGAATTTTATTCAAATATAACTTCAATTTCAACTGTTAGTTCTGTAAATAGAATTTTTATTTTACTGTCTCGTAAATTCAGCTTTCTAACACGAATTAGTCTCTCCCTAACTGCTAAATTCTCGTACTATCTACTCAGTTTGTATGCTTAATTTAGGCATGTGTGTGCATCGCGTGGTTTGACGATAACTGTTGCATGAGATTGACCGAGACCGATCGTTCGTTTTCAATATTCATGTTATAGTTTACAGAGTTGTAAAAATACTCTGAGATTTCGCCTCTACTGAAGTTGGTGGGAAATAAATGGCCCATTGGTTTTCCTAGTGTTTGCGGTTTTACGATTCAACACGGAGTTGACAAAAACCTGGAATTCTTAATATTCATACAACTGTTTTCCCTGAAAATTTTGTTAGCAGATCAAATCAATGAAACGCGACACCCTTATCAAACAAGTTTCCCTTGTGTATTAAATTTTAATACGTTAAACAGAGATCAAACATGTTCAAGTCAAACAAGATGAATCGTTTAAAAAATGTTTGTCTGAAATATTTTACAGTCCGACGAACTTGTAGTACTCAATACACAATTTCAATTTGTTATTAACCACAATTCGAAAAGAAAAGACGATTACACAGTACCGTAAATTTGTCAACTTGTACTCTTCTAACAACCATCTTATTTTCCTCCAACGCAATGATTTCAGCTATTTTTGTCCGGCAAATTTCTCTTACTTTACCTATTGAAACACTGCAACGCGAAATCAAGTAAACAAAGCGTTATTTTCAGATTCTAGGGATCTGTTTCGCCCAAAATCTCCGAGCGGACATATTCGCGCAGAAGGCGAAATGGCATTGACAATCCAGAGCCCCTACGGCTGTGTAGCATCTCGTTTGGATCGATGCTAACCGGTACCGTTGATCAAAGGTGGAGAACTCTCGGAGAATGCAAAAGAACGGAACGGGACATTGCGTTCTGTAACTTCTCGCCATTCGCCGGACCTTTCTGCCATTTGTTCATCGAGGATAAAGGAACTGGGAAGCTGGTGAATCAAGGGGTAAATAGCGCGTCGAGAGCCAATGGTCGATCAACGCGATGTCGTGGGGGCTAAACGGTGGATATGGCCGATTTCACCGCAAAGTAAACTCTCCTACTGCCGTGATGAAGGCGGAAGCCATAGAACACAACATACAAGTACACAATAACTTTCCGTAGCCCCAATTGGTCGTTAAAACGGTTACTGGGGCCACTTAGGCATATTGATCCTGTATTATTCGCCGACGCGTTCCCTCCATCGAAACACAATAATTAGCGACGAAGGGCCGAAGAACCGATCGCAGACCGCACTTTCGAATTCATCGGGAATCCTGTGCTTCTTACACGATTAGTTTCACTTTTCACAATTTTCCTGGTAATCATGGCTAAAATTCAAATTCTCATTCACTAGAACTGCCGAACAATAAATCGAACGATATACGAGCCGTTTGTTTTGAAAGTGGCTTAAGTCCATTTATGCTCGAATCGAGATATTGAAGGGTTTGCGTTGGATTAAATTTAAATATATATTTAAAATTCTACTATTTCTCTAAATATATTAATATTGCATGTACCTCTGCCTTTTGTTTTCTCACTTCTGCTCATTTTGTAGCGAATTTATGCTTATCTGTGTCTTACCAATTAGATAAATTATTTATCAGACCACAGTTTTATTAAACTATGAAATTACGTTTTATTTTTTGGTTATAGAACGGTTTGAAATAAACATTATTTTGTCGTATTCGTTTTTAGCGAAATTTTAAGTATTTCCGATTCTTATAGTCTTTAAGTACAGAAGATACTACGATGTAGTATACTGCACTCATTAAATTCGAATAAGTTAACAAATAAATATTATAATCCAACGTATTAGAAGTAACTCAGTTGCAAGCTTTTGCCTGCCCTAAACATCACCATATTTCTTTCTTTCATTTATTAAAAGACATTATAAACAACAAATTATTCTATTTACAACGATGTGAACATAGAATTTAAAACAGTTTAAAATATTTTTAACCTTGAATATTTTCTAGTAAACTCTTTTTTGAGTATTCTACAATAATAGATACTGTTTACCTACACTCTTATCAACTTTTATTATGTGCCAATGCTGTTTTCCACTGATAAAAACATTAAAATTATGTATTTACAACAATTGATAAATTATATGATTTGCTAAAGAAAAGAAAATATAGAAGTCATTGGATATTAATTTATCCTAAGGTTAGTAGCGAATACATAGGAAATAATTGAGTTCGTGAATGATCAATAAATTCACGTAGAAAGACTTACACACCAATTAATACACGTAACAATAATGGGACACTTTTCATTTGCAACATTTGCAACATGTCGAAGGGTTTGAGTTGGATTAAATTTAAAAATATGGGTAACAGATAACATAATAGAATAATGTTTTTGGCTTTCTAAAGGTGTCAAATTTATCATCCCAATTAGCATAATTCACATTATTGAAGAAATAATATGTTTTTGATGGCTATGAATGGACTTACGCCACTTTCAAAATAAACGACTCATACATTGCTTTGTAATAATAACGAGACAGCGTCTACTAACACTTTGACTGCCATGTCACCCACATATGGGTGACAGAGCAATTTGTCCATTTTTAAAAATAAATTTGTACATTAATATAATCGTTGCACTACATTTAGGCGAAATCTGGAGAATACGAGAAGGTCGAAGGATAACTATGTGTCGTACATTTTAAATTTTAAATTGTTGTTTCATCAAATAAATTACTTTGATTTTGTGGAATTTTTGAGGTTGTTGTTCTGGCAGTTAAAGTGTTAAAACTTCATACAATTCTTATTGTAAGGTATATGTCATTAAGGAAGTACATTTAAAAATTACTGATGAAAACATTTTTATAACTTCAATAATTGCAAAAGAAAAAATTGGAGATTAGTTAAAATGACTGGTTTGGTAGTTCTAGTGTTGATACCTTTTTCCATATTTTTCAATTTATTTCTACGAGATCAACATTGATCTCATTGTTGCATACAATGGTCAACAGAAAATTAGAATCTGAATGGAACATTTTTAATTCTGGGTCAAAATGGCCCCACGTTTCATCATTAGAGTATTAAGATGATTGATAAGCAGCGAAATTTTATGCAACATAGAAATTGTCTATATTAGTTGTAGAACACGAAATCTATGTACGCATGCATTTCTTTTTTTGATTATTGTAGTCAGGTGAGAATAATACAACAATGCAGCATTTTGGAATTCGTTAAATGTTACTTCTATTTTGCATCGGAGCTACTCAACTTTTTAGCTATTGCACGAATCTGTGACAAAGATGAGCAGATGAAACGTGAAATAGTGAAAGTATTTAGTGAATTTTAAAATATTGTTGTGTTAATCGCAATTCATTAAAATTATTGAGGAAAGGAACATATGTCTACGTCGCTCACGTGTCTTGCGATTAATATAAACTATTTTTATTTCTGACAACAGAAGTACAGAATTTGATTTGGACTTAAGAAGAAAGAAATAAAATATACTCGATACTTAGGCAAAGGGTTGAGATGTTACTATCATACAAATTGCCAATTTTATGGACTATTTTTTCAGTATAAAGCATAGCCAAAGTATTTTCTAACTACTAGAGAATTCATCCTGACGAAAGATATCGTGTATCAACAATTTCGACATTCTTCAGAATCCAATATATTTCAAAACGAAACGTTTGCAATCGGTTTTTCCAAAACGTTTGTCGCATTTTCTCGTGTTTTAGAGATGGGCACAATTTTTTTCTGAACACTAAATCTCCAATAGCACTTCCATACATAGATTTTACCTGCTGTTATTCAAATAAGACAAAATTACCATTGAAAAGTAATACGATATTTTATTTAGATTTGACAGAAAACAATCGAGAAAAGAACTTTCTATGCGTTCTCTTTCATTGAAATGAAATTATGCCCATCTTAGCTATTTAGTAATATAATATTATCGTTATAAATAATCAATTTATGCTTCGTATTCCTTTAAGCGAAGGAAGGAGACCGTTTTATTTGAAGAACAATGTTAAGTTTTATAGGGTACGCGTGACTGAAGAGTCCGACCGAACAAACGGTGAAATATTTTTAATTCCTGCGTTGAGATCATTTTCTAAAATAAACAATAATTTAATACAATATCAATATTAAGAAAAAGCTGCAGTAGTATTATCGTTAAGAAATTTACATTCCTTGGAGGCTCAATTTGACTTTATTCAAGTGTTACAAATTATAAACGTTAATGAATTTAGTCTCGAGCTAATTGCTATCAGTATCATAAAAGACAAAAGGCAGTCCTGGATTAAAAGGTTTATTTATAGCCTATTGTCATACGTACAAGGTTCTCCATTTAAATCCTCTTTGCGTCAACCACCAGCAAAGAAGTTTCCGCCCACACAAAAACATTATCTTCCCCTTCACTTCATCTCTTGTGCTCGCTATATGTCAATGTTTACTTTCTTTCCCCTACCACGTAATCACTATAGTGGACATGGAAGCCCACATTCCAACTTCGTGTCACTTCAGACCGCACCCTAAACTGCTTTCATTCTACGGCTGGAGTTTACTTTTCCGGTCTACCATCGTTCCACTTTCACCCCGGTTCTTTCAATATTCGTTTTCCGGTCGCATACTTGCTCGACAATGATCAATAAGAAGCTTCTACTACCTTGGAAAAATTACTTACATGCTCGCAGCGCTCTCCATTTAATAAATGCATTTTCTTCCTTCATATTTGCCAAGTTACGACCGTCCTTTCTCGGAACTTCGCTCGCCTATCTGCTTTATTTCGACGTGACTTTTCCGCCGTGCCTTCCATGATAAGGGTCGGCGATTCTCAAAATATCTACGCCTTTTTCAACAATGCGTGCAACGTTGTTCCACGCCCGTGTCCATCGCCGCGTTGTATCTGAACTTGTTTGTGATACGTTCGTGTCATTGACGTACCAACGCCAATGTCTCAGTTACTCTCTTTCCTTCGTACAGTCGACGCAAACAGTAACAAATCATAGAATAGAGGTACGTTAATAGGTTAAGTATTTGATACGCTGAAGTTCATCGTACGCGGCTTATTCGTCGCACACTTTAAGAGCATCTCCTGAACGAACGAATGATAAGTGGGTGGCATCTACTTGCTAGCTATGGTCGTAAATCGCTTGCGTACTGCAGCGTGGATGCCGCTTATTTCCTGTCCACTAAGGAAGAAAGGAGTTCACGAAGTCTCGCTTTGATCTGAGCTCTACCAAGCCATAGTAATCTCTGATTTCAATACATTCGGACATACAGTCCGCGACAATAGAATAGCACACCCCGTAAAATTTGTTAATTCTTATTTATTAAAGTGTAAAAATATAATTTTGAATATGTAGACAGGTACACATAAATGTTGAACACCAAATAGCGCTAAGTTTCCATATACAAGGATGGTCCTTTTTGTTTCATCTGCAAAAATGTATATATCTTGATAAACCGGTGCAACAAAATAATAGCACATTATTGCAATGAATTAACATTTATGCATACATACGAAGGGAACTCAATATTTAATATTTTGTAGATCCTCCAGAGTTTTTTATAACCGAAATTATTCGCTTTGGAATCGACTTGAATAATTTTTTAATCCTTTTCTGCTTCATTCGTTCCCATTCGAGTGCAATGCACTCTTTTAATTCGTTTACGTTATTAAACTGTTTCCCTTTAGCATAAACTGCTCTAGCAAGGTCTCCCCAACAGTTTTCTATAATATTCAAGTCAGGGGAACGAGCTGGCCATTGCAAGACTTGAATATTTTCCGTCTCGAAGAATGCTTTCACAACCTTTGCGATGTGAACCGCTGCATTATCCTGCCGGAATATGTGTTTTTCCCCGGAAATTCTGGTTGCGTGTGTGGTTATTTATTCACGGATTAACATTAGATATTTCACGCTGTTCATTTTTCCACTGATAAAATTAATATCCGTCTTTCCATGGTAGCCGATACCAGCCCACACCATGACACCTCCGCCACCCACCTGGCGACGGATCAAAAACATTTTTTCTTTACGTAAGTCGTGGTAATAATAACTCCACCCGTCAGATCCATCGAGATTAAACTTCTTTTCGTCGGTGAACATGACTTTTCTCCACTTCTTCTTCGAGTGAGCATGTTGCTCTGCGAACTGCAGCCTTGCCTTCTTATGCGCTTCGGTTAGAGGCGATTTTTTTTAAGCTTCCTTCGCTGCGGGTGCTTAGATCTTTGCAGGACACGTTGCACATTTCTGACGTTTGTTTGTACGCCTGCTGCTTCAGCAATCTGCCTGGTAGTCATTGGTGCATTCGATGCTGCCCTTAGAATAGCACATTTCTCTCGTGCTGATAGTGCCGCAGGTCGTCCAGGACGTTTTGTATTACCGTATTTCTCGGGGTTTTTCAAATAATTCATGACCAGCTTCCGGTTTCTATGAATTACTTTCGCAATCTTTGAAACAGAAACGTTTTCTTTAGATAGTGTCATAATTGTTTTCATTTCACTATTTGTTAACTTCATTCCACGACCCATTTTTTTAGAAGTTTTCCGCAATAATTCACCACACTATATATGAAATACTTAGCCACCTTCCTTTGCTCGTGTTCACCTGAGAAGTGAGAGTGTAGCATGTGTGCTATTATTTTGACGGATTACGTTTCTATGAAATCTACCAAAACAACGATTCTAAGAATTTAGGGTAGTGTTTACGTGTCAAAGTCACTAAGATGGATATATAAGAAGTAACTCAAGAAGCATATGGATTGAACGCTCTCATTTCTGTTCTATTTTTAAAATACTATGAAATTTAGAAGGTGTGCTATTCTATTGTCGCTGACTGTAGAAGCGTTTCGTAAGGTTGTTGCGTCTGGTGCCAGACGCACCGAATCTACTGGCTTCGCCTTCTTTTGGAAAGGTTTCTTGCTGTAATTCGCAGTCTTATATCTTGGCAGTATCTTCGTTTAAACATTCATTTATACATCGGCATATGAGAAAAATCGTTTTAGCCCCTTGTTATGCTATTTTCCTTGTAACTAAAGTTATTACATCTTCGTCCGACTGAAAATGCTGCAGAAGAGAAAAGATAATTTATATCTTCTGTACTGCTGCATCTACTTCAATGTTTCAAAGTATTGATTATAAATGAACAATATTTGATTTTGTCTAAAAAGGAAGGCATAATATATATATTTGTCTGACTCGTCGTAATATGGCAAGGAGTTAATTAGGACTGAAGTATGCAGTTCAAAAGGAATTATTATAACAAATTTCATCTGTACAGTTTTTGTTTCGTTAACAATTATTCATTAACTCCTTCCATGAGAAATAGTGGGTAAGTAACGTTAATTCTCATTAATTCTCATTAATTCTTATTAATTCTCTGGTCAATTCTCACGCTGGGTCCGTTTTATCCTACATTTCTTTTAATCTACCGCCCCTCGGTTTTACTTTATGCTAGAAAATAGCAAACGAACAGCCACTCTCAGACAATCTATTCCCGTAATTTCTGTGTCCCCTGCAAGGGTGGCTATATCGCTGATAACGTCACCCTTTGTACTTCTGTCAGCAATTTCTCTCTGCACTGTCGACACTTAATTCAGTCACGGAAGGAAAGGTCTTTTCAAATAGACGAACGCTATGGACTGTCTCGCTCCAAGCCATATTGCATTATTTAACGCACTTAAAATTGCAATTCTTACGTAATTGTCGACTAATTTGTAATATTCGCCAGATACCGTGAACCGTTGCAAGTTTCGCAGACGTACGCGCGACGTTGCGTTTGCTTCGAATATTACAAATTATTTAAAATAGACATCAAAATTGCAATTTTGGACGATGAGCAAATAGAAATTCGACTTTCTGGAAACTAAATTTACCACTGTTGAACTGTTCCTTGCGACATTGAAGAGTCAGTTCCCGATACCGTGAACCTTTGCAAGTTCGTATACGTATACAGGTTTCTTTTATGCGTGCGTTGCTATGAATACTTACAAGGCTAGGCCAGCCCAGTTCTTAATCTTTTTACTTTATGATCCCTCAAATAATTTGATCCCTCTTGGCGGCGGTGTCCGAATCCGTAGCTCTCGCGTACCTTGCGAACGGTACCCGGAATGTACCACACGGAATGGGTTTATGGATTTTCTGGCTGGTGATGGCCTTTTCAATGCCATTAGCTCGAACACTTTAACACTAGAACTACCGAGTAATGAGTCCGATGTATATTGCTTCGAAATAATGATAAAATTGCATCCATTCAGATGTCGTACAATTTCTATGGTAATGTCTGCTTCAATGAAGAAATTCACTCGAAACTTTCTCGTGAAAATGTTATTATAACATCGGTAATTGTAGACAGAAAAATGAAGAATCAGTAATTTTGACTGGTTCGGTAGTTCTAGTGTTAACTTAGGAAGAAAAAGTGATCTAAATGTTTCGATCCTAAAGGCTATAATTTTTCTACACAACTCTGTGCCGATTAACCATTGTGTCTCTCTGGTGCAGACAATAAGGATACTTCGTTGTTCGGTTGTTGGTAAATTATTGGCAATTGCTCCATCGGAAGCAATAGGAAAGTGGACTTCAAAAAATAGATTAGCAACGCTGTTAAATATTGTAAAGCATTCTAATTAGACGCGTTTAGACAATTTTAAATGTATAAACTTCCTGTGAATTTTTTAAAATGATCTCACCTTGTCAGTGCTTCTTGCTGAAAACGAGATGTTTTAGCATTGGCGTTAAGTCGAACAAAAATTCGAGTTCTCCGTTTGAAGGAAGGTGAAAATGACATTTTAGAGTATCGGTATTTAAATAAAATGAAGCTTCGAACGAAATAACTTTCTCTTCTTTGTTTTTTCGACGGATTTCTTGCAAAGAAATCGTTCGATACTTCCGGTGTAAGATGCTCTATGAAACTTACCGTTGACCTCTCCTAATTGATTCTTCGAGTGAGACAAGTATTGTCAATAACGTTATGATAAGCAATACGAATGAGTTACTTCGAGCAAGATGCATGTTTAACGTAAATTGCCGAACAAAATATTAAGAAACTGTGAGAATGACAATCATACCGTTTATTGACACAATAAAATATCGTTTCTAATACTTTGTGATATTCTTCATAGTAGCTTACGCGCATTCCTTTCTAAGTAGATTCGAATAATGGCGGCATACGTTGAGATTCTAGTCCGTCCGTTTAAAAAAATTGATCTGTTAACTAGGAGAAGTTAATCCATATTATAATTGTTATTAGAAATCGAAGTTAGCTGTTTTTTTTTCGTTTTAGAAGTGCACGCAACCTATTCGATTCGTATCTCTACAAAATATTTTGTTAAGCTTGTAAAATCTTTTATTTTTCGAAATAGTACATTCCAAACGTTTTTTAATTCTTAATCATTTTTATCGTATACATTGCTAATTTCGTTAATAAGGAAACACAAACGCCAGGTATATAGAGGGTCAATCGATTTAGACGTATCGACAAAAACATTTATTTCTTATCGTTGCGATTATGTTAAATTCCAATTACTAATATAAAACTATCATTCCATCATAAACTTTCTATGGTCTTCCATTTTTAGAGGAATTTAATTAGAAAAGTTAATTCCATTATTTTACGTACGAGTTTAACGCTCGCACGAAATAAGAATTTTTTAAATTTATACCATGAAAACTATACTGAGATAAAGTTTTAAATTCATTTACATATCACGGTCTTCGATAGTTAATTTACATGTTCACAGAAATTTAAATATACTTTCATGCTCCTCAAAAAATAAATCATACAATTAACAATTTTATTTTTATGTTTGTTAACGTACTTTTATCACTGACATAAAAATGGTAAAAAAATTCTACCGAATTGTCAAAAGGTTGAACGAATCGAATATAGTGGGTGTGCACGATTGGGACGGTTTCCAATTGAGAAATGACGGCGGATTCATTTCTCAATCAGTGGAACGAGTCGGCGTCCTATACTACTTTTAACTTCCACACACCGAACTCACTGAAAATTGTGATTCTTCTTGTATTTACGTTCTTCGAGATACGATTTTGCGTACACGTTAACCACTTCGGTACGAGCGTCGACTATAATCGACGGCAACAGATGAACGCGCACAGCCGGCACTTACCGTCCGCACGCTGCTTCGTGCATCGACAGTGATTTTATGATGAAAACTAAAAAAAAAAGTTTCTGCGGTTAATAATAACGGAGATAAAAATCGATGTACAAAAGTGATCCGCTTAGTGTGGAATGACCCGACCCTTTCCTAAATACGGCTCGGCCGTGCGCGTTCATATCACGACCGTCGACTAAAATCGACACTCTGCTGTGGGCAAGATTTCGTGGCCGATGAGCGCCGTACCGAAGTGGTTAATCGACATTCTCAAAATGCCACTCAACTGCCGGACAGAGATTTCGAATTTCGATTCTTTCTCGAACACGTTCTATTCACATTTGTACGTAACGACGGTCGAAAGAATCGCGCGAAAGAATGTAGAGTTCAAAATAGTGATAAAAACACGAACAAGAAGAGAGAGAAAATGGGAAAACGAGAAAGCGGCTGGACCGCGGATTTGCAGAGTAGCTTCAGTTTTCGGTGACGATGTTGCTTCGCGAGAACAGAGTTCAGAAGCGATACGCGACTCTGATCTCTTGTACTTCTCAGAGAATTGATTTTCCTAAATGAAAGAACAACCAGCGTACACAATCCTCAAGTATGCATGCGGAAGCTTCAATATTTTCTACTATTAACCCACGTGCTCTAAACTCATTATACAGAAAGTGTTTTCTAGAGACTCCTCCTGGTAAGACTCGTTACATTTTAATACATAGATAGATCAATCGAAGACACATCAATATAATTAACCGGTCGACAACCGTGAACCGGATTGTCGTTGTTGTTTATTCGTAGAACGTTCGTCCTTCCAGATTATCCGCTTCGATTGAATTGTATAAATGCAGTGGAATCTCGACGGTTGCACTCGCGACACTTGCACATGCGATTCTCGTTGGTCGCGTCTCGTCTACACGTGCTAGGAATAATTACCTGATTACTGAGAACACGTGACACACGCGACAGTGAAACGAAACAAGAATTGTTTCAGTCGATCGGTTACCTTGTAGTTGCAGGAACACCTCGCTACTCGCAGACTTTCCCAATTCCGTTTCGTACAACTACCGAGGTTCTACTGTAATGCGAACAATTTTGTACTACGACGTTCTCGCGATAGAAACTCGTTTCGCTGGTTTTATTATAATTATTATAGTTATGATAATTTGACTGATTAATTTTCGATGGAACCGTTTCGTCGGATGCTCGTCGAACAAGCCCAGCCACGAGTCTATAACGAGAGAATGTCGTAAACCACGTGATATTAAATAACTGTAAATGTTTTCGATGAATTAAGTTTAATCGATCTTGATTGTATTGTATTTTCGAAAATAATGTGGATAGATTATTTCTGTGTATTTTTTATTTGTTTTTTTTTTGTTCGTTCATTTCCTGGTCCAACGTTGACACAGACTGAACTCTCTCTCTCTCTCTCTCGACCTCGAGAATGGACCACGAAATACATTGTATGTATTGTACGTTCACGAGTTAGTTTGTTAACCACGAGAGCTGACAATTCAAAGGAGAACGCTTCTAAACGTAACATTTCTTCAGAATTTAATTTGATATGTCTGAAAATATTTTTCTACGAATTACCAACGTTTGGCACATTACAGGCTGAATAAAGTAGTTCAAATGATGATTTGACTGTAAATAAATTATAAATAAAGCTTTTACAACTAACACAGTTTTATGGAAGATCACTGGAGAAATTATTTCTTGGCACCTTTACAATTTAAACTACTGCTACGGAAATATGTATTGTATATACATGTAAGATCGCTGCGTTTCTTGTGATGCGAATGTACTGGTTTAAATGTACAGTGATTCAAATCATTAGAGAAATCATTATATTTTAATATTAAAGCCACTTTCAACGAATTCTTATTATTTTACTAAAGTATTTTACGAAGTGCTACGTTGTAAATGTAACGTTCGCTACATAGGAGAAAAGTATATTTTTCGTACTGTAACTCTAATAATTTGATCACTCGTTGTAATATATAGTAATAAGTAAAGTTAAATGATAGGAGTTGACGTAACATGCTCTTAAATGACTATACACTATGATGCAAGTCTCTTGTTTCGAGTTAAAGAGTTATTGCTATATTAGTTGGAAATATTCTTAGTAGTTGAAAAAGCTTAACATTTAATTTGACAAATACAGTGTGATGTATATTTAAAGCGAGCAAACATCTCAATTTTATATCTAGAATAATCAAAGATAAAACCTTTTTTATTATCATTCGTTGTTAAAAGAAAAATACATGCTAAATGACTGAATTGTTTATTTACTAGTGTAACAAACAAAATATTAATAGGAAATTTTTAATAAATGTTTAAGAGATTTGGTTACAAAGCATTTAATTCTGTAAGTATGATTTTCTTAGTTTTTAAGATTTTGTATATAGAAAACTTTCATGATTTAAGTATACTGATTATTATTAACATTAAACTTCAGGAACAGTCAGACTTCTTTATAAAGTTTGTAACTTTTATTTCAGTATATCGTTGAACTGAACTTTTATAAAAGAACAGCTATGGAAGTTATTTACAATACGGTCTTGTATGTACAAAATTTATTATCGCGATCCTTAATTACTAAATATAGTATTATCACCGATCATAATCACTTTTAAATACCTTGCGTTTAACGATAATGATAGTAATTACTATTTTAGGGGTTAGACGGTGGTGGCTTCTTGCGAGGAGCGGTTTTTTCCAAGAGTAGACTTTGTTCGAATATTTAGCACGTGACTGTCAACCATACTGTGTTTCCACCCGATTGGGGGTAATTTGAAACGTCCTAAAAGTAACTTTTAGTCAATTAAATGAATATATAAACTACAATTTACAAATACAGCTATGTCACTATTGTAATTGTTGAACTCATAGATAAATTCTTGTTTTATCTTGCAAATGGATGTATACGATTAGTAATTTCTTAGTTAACCCTTTGCCCTACGATTTATTTTATTGTTGCAGTGATCAGAATTCCTTTGTAGCTCATATTTTACTAAAAGAAAAAGAAAATTTGTAGCTATTATTAGTTATAATATAATTATATAATATTATATAATATTAATATAATATTAATATTAGTTAGTATATAATATTATTATATTATAATTTATAATGCCTATATGTTCTCCAAAGGATTTACCTTAACATCATCTAAATTGAATATTATTTCTATTCAAAGGAAATTAATAATATACGTATGTATTAAGGTGTTTTCAAAATCTGCATCACAATTCTTACAAGATGTTGTAGAGCAAGGGGTTAATTTAATTTAAATTTAGGCAAATTTAAAGTTAGGTTTCATAGAATTTTGTTTCAATATTTAATTAGAAGACAATTTTTATAATTGTTTTTAAAGTAATGTAATTATTTACGTAATCTGCTACTCGAATGCAAGTTTCTCTGTTCCTTGTTGTATATAATGGTGTTTGTTAGTACAGTTACCAGACAAATCGTTTAATGTAACGATCGCTAGTTGAATTGAATGTAGAGAAATATATATGTAACTTGATGCAAAATTAATTGCTTCTAGTAATTATACAATTTCTATTACTCACTCGTGTTGTAAGGAATAATCTCAGATCGTTGATAGTTCGCACATTGTTCCATTTGCTGATTTTCAACGTTTCTTTGATTCAGTAAGCAACAGCATTTACAAAGTACAAGTTGAAAATAAACTCGAAATCTATAAACATAAATTTCAGTTTTATATAACAGTTATAGCAATTCAATTATTTTAAGTAATATTTATAACGTTCATATAAGACTACTGCATATTATTCTTCTTAGTACTTTAAAAATAATTGTAAATTATTATATTATGCACTCAAATACACAGCAAATAAATAAATGATATTTTGAATGAAACTAAATCCCGATGGAATAATGTTCTTCATACGTGTGTGGTAAGCAGACTAATTTTGCGCTAATTAACTATTTAAATAATGGAAATTTTGATTGTGATTGTAAATGTGAATAAAAACAAAAATTCCAAGTCCTTCAACTTTCAGGTTTGTAATAGGCTACAATTAAAACAGCAAACAGTTTGTAGTTTCGTTATTTTTGTATTTTGCAATGTAAAGATATTTCTTAAATGTTAATATGTATTTTTATGTCTGTCCATATAATTTGGAATGTATAGTGAAAATGTTTGTCGAATGAAAATTTTATTCTTTCGAATACACCATTTAAAGTTCTATTACTTATTTAAAAAATTTTTAACAATTTAATTGGACAGTTTTATGTTAAAGTTGAATAGCAATCGCATGTATTTGCATGTAAAGCATATTCCATTATACGAAGTAAGTTTAATTTTATATTGAAAGGACACCAAATAAATAATGTGAATTACATAAGAAACGAAATTATTAGATTAATTATTTAATAAAGCTCATAACATATATTCGACATAAATAAACTCACCTAATATTCATCCAGTAGTAGATAATGGGATTTACCATGGCATTTGACATAGCCAGCCAGTAGAAACCTAAGAAAATATGCTGACCATACTTACTGCTATTAAATTCTCTGTAATGATGAATAACAACTTGGATTCCTTGATAAGGTAACCAACAAATTGCAAATATTGCAACCACTGTGATGAACATCTTGACAACCTGTAAACAATGTATACATACAGTATTTGTTCTTACAAGTTTTAATTTAAAAACGAAATAACCTATTTGTATTATAGTTATTTATATATAAAGATAATTTCTATGCACTCCTTGTTAACAAATGGCAAAAGCATAACAAATTCTTGAAGGTTTACCAAACGATAACTGAAAGTATTTCACTAATATGGACATTCAAGAATTATACTCAAAATTTTAATTATTTTTATTATTTGAATAAACACATTGAAAAACGGCTAATACATTTCTAAAAGAAACGAACGTATATTTTGCATGCACCCCTTGTTAACAAATGGCAAAAGCATAACAAATTCTTAAAAGTTTACCAAACGATAACTGAAAGTATTTCTACTAGAATTTTAATTACTTTTGCTATTTGAATGAACATATTGAAAAGCGGCAAACAAATATTTAAAAAAAAAGGAACGTATATTTTGAAAGCACTGATCCATTCTTTAGTTGGAACATTTTTTTCGCGTTCTTAATATACAGGGTGTTCTGTGAAAAAACCGAAAAATTACACAAGCATGTTCAGATATGTACTTCCAGTAAAAATACTTATTTAGTTATTTGAAAATGTTTAGAATTACATTTGTACTGGCATTTATACGTATTGTCCAAAATACGAATTTGATCCATCTATATATATATAAAAATTTAATATAAAATTTATTTATACATATTCGACTGTTTACATCGAATATAGACAAAATCACAGAATTATTTTTTCTTTGTGTCTCGATAACAAAGCAGATTTCGCCTACATTTTATACAATCTTTATACAGAGAGACTTTCTTAAACATGCTCGCGAAATTTATTGGTCTCGTCACGGAACATCCTGCAGTTTAAAAGTTTATGAAGAGTATATTAAAAAGTTGTGCTGTCAAACAGGTCGGACAACTTTAGCCATCTAGATGGCTAAACCCTTTCGGATCTTTTTACCTTGCGTTTAGATTTCATCGAGTTCTTCTGGTACAGCGTGAGTTCCCCTATAGATTTTGAAACCCACAATTTGCGGCCCATTAGAGCGTAGCATATCACCATTAGTATCATGGGAATTAAATACGTTACACTCAGGAATACCAGATGGTATCTGGAACAAAAGTTATTATGCGATAAATTTAAGAACATGGTGTAGTTGGAAACCGACAAAGATAATGATAATTATTAATTTCTCGCTACGAGAGGACTTTAATCCATTGAAGAATTACAGGATTATATAAGCGCGAGTAGATCTTGCTACACGAGAATCAAGAAGGGAGAAACGAAATCAAAATAATAATTAAAGTTCAACAAGGATGCTGACAGCGCGAATGTTAAAATCAACGTTCCCTCTATAAAGGGCGACTTTAAACATTGAATTCCGTCAATAAAGCTGGAAGAGGATCAAGCAAATTAATACTACCTCTACCAATCAAACGATTAATATCAGACTTGTTATTATACAATTATTGTATAATAATTATAAAAATGCTTTCGTTAGAAATGATTCAATGCATTTCTTGATTCCGGAACATGTAAAACTGCGTAAAATCTAAATAAATTCAACATTGTTACTTTTAAAAGCCTTTAACACTAAACCTACCGTAAGGGCTCAAATAACCTTTCCTAGATGTACTATTTTACAATTGCTGAAGTTGCACAATCGTCTTCACAGAAATCGATACAATAGATTTCAATAAATGTTACAATTATTGAAGTTACAAAATTGCCTTCATAGAAATTAAATCCGTACGCTTCTTTATTCAATTATATGTTTTAATAAAAATTGTATAAAATCCAAACAAATTAATTCTTATCACTTTTATCAGACAATATACACTAGCCAATTTTATTGCTCGGTAGGTTTAGTGTTAAATAATGAACAAAGCCATGATACCCATGAACCGCGTTCTTCTCTGAGTCTTTTAACACTAAATCTACCATAAGGGCCCGAATGACCCTTTCTAGATTTTCTATTTTACAATTGCTGAATTTACAAAATTGTCTTCGTAGAACTACTACTCGTACTTAGAACATTCAAATTTTTATAGGTTTCTTAACTGCAAGCCTAGCTATGTAAAAGTTGTTTAAATAATAGTATTTGGCGCCTTAGAGGCGGCAATATTAGAATGCATTAAACATTGATGAACCATTTAATTATGTTCACGTTTGTGTTAAAACAAATGCAATTGTACGAAAGACATAAATTAGGTGAAATGCTGGAATGGTTAAGTAGGACGTTTTCGTTTATGGGTTCCCTTTCTACCTATTTTGCAGCATCGTACACGTTTACCGACGATACATAACAATATGAACAGTTTGCAGAAAGTTTGCATACAGTAATCCTAGGATTCAGTCGCTTGGCGTGCTCGTTTTACACGTACGTCGTTTGCCACGATAGGCAATAGTCTCTAACTTATGTTCCTCGTGCTTAGAAGAAAAGTCAGACAGAAAATGTTAAACGTATAGCTTGTATATTTTTGAATAAAGAATTTTTATGCACAAGCAGATTTACGAAAAAGTGATTCGTAAAATTTATACTCGAATATAATCACATTTTTGCGAATTTTATTCGTAAACTAGCAACCAGTTTTATTTAACACTTGAGTCGAGACTCCGAGGAACAACTTAGCCTGCTATTATTTAACCCTTTCCATTCAAAACTGTTTCGACTCGAAGATCAAGGCATTTCTTCTCAACTAGGACATTTTCATTCTACATGATTTATTTTGTTTTCTACATATGTGACGTTTTATTATTACTCGTTCTTACAATCGTTAAATTTTTAACAATTCCTTAGATGCAAAAATATCGATGTTGAAATTGTTTTCAATTATAGTGCGTCAATTTTCCGTGGTGCCTCCAAAGTCACCACTCGAGTACTAAGGGTTGACATAATCTTTACGTCCTTATGTTTGTATCTAAGAAATCGATAAAATTTTAATTGTTATACAGACGAATAATAGTAAGAAACTTTGTATGCGGAAGAGGAAATAAATCATGTAGAACGAAATATTTATAAATCAGCATTTAAATATTAGTATTCTATATTAATTGCAAATACTTACGTATACCCATATTTGCTGAACAGATGATCTCCGTCTGACCACGATAGGAGACATATAATTCTCTCTCCGTTCAAATACCTGTAATTGAAATACAATATTTTTGTTATTCGCTATACTTACCGTAACTCAACACTAGAATGTAGTAGATTTTATTATCTCCGATAGCGAAATAAAGATAGTTGGAAGAAATTTCAGAAGAAAACTTGTCGATAATTTTAGTGAACATATCAACCAATAAAATCGAATACATTAACCATTAAAATATGTGACTAATATATAAACAATATAAAAATCTATGTCAATATCCTTATCTTGGTATGCATATAAAAATCTGCATAAATAATGATTTTCATTTTACAATTTTCGGATTAATAAAAATGCATTTATGAAAGAACTATTTTATATGTGAAATAGAAATGCAATTTACAACATTCTTAGCAATGAAATATGTGTTTCTGATGGCAGATCTGAAAAGAGGATGATTTTACATAAAGCAACATATGCAAAACATTCTACATTGTTCTATAACATTTGCTATATTTAACTTAATTTTAAAAAATTTACTTTTTAAGGAAACTTGTTTAATCCTCGTACCATTTTTTACTATTTTATAATTAACGATGTTCAGGACTGTTCACTGGTCTGTTTATCAATTTGTTTGCACATACTTTTGGTGTCACTTCTTGCAGTTACATTAACACATTAACTGCCAATCTGACGACCTCAAAAATTCCATAAAATCAAATTAATTTATTTAATGGAGCAGCGACTGAAAACTTTAAATGTATGACATATAGTTATCTATCAAGCTTATCGTATTCTTTAGATATCGAAAAAATTTAATGCAACGAATATATCAACGTACAAATTTAGATTTAAACTTGGACTAATAATTCTGTCACCCATATATGAGTGACATGGCAGTCAAAGTGTTAATCTTCTTGTTGATCCTCTATTAACAACGTTCAATTTAATTCGTTCAATCTAAGCGCTAGAATCTGATATCTGAATCTGAATCTAGCACTGATTTGGTTGAGCTTTGCAGCGTTACAGAATTCGTTCTCCTGATTAGGAATATAGCCCATTGTATGGCCAGACAGTCAATAGTATCGGAGATATTTGTAATTAAACAAGCAACGATATAGGTTCTTCGATTCCGTTCGAGGTAATTTCTCTTTTTCAATATTTCACATTGTTATTTGACGTAAAATTGCATTTTGAATGTTAAAGAAATTTTGAATAAAATATTTTTATGTACCAATGGATTAATTAAAAATGACACTTATTATTATACAGTATAATTATAAAACAATAATATAAAAATAATGCATAAACAATTAATAGTAGAACATATAGTATAATAAATAATAATCAAAGTTTTTCATATGTTCTGCCATCACCTTTCCTGGAATTTCTACAATATCAATCAATCACGAACACAAAGGGAATACTGTGAACTGCTTGTTTTTGCATGTTGAACTGAATTGACATTTTTCATGTTGGAACTTTAATTACAAATATGTCGAAGGTTATTGAATGTCTGCCCCCCTCCCCCTAATTGGGTATATTCCTAATCAGGAGAACACATTCTATAACTTTCAATGTCAACTTAACACTAAACCTACCGAGCATTAAAATTGGCTGACGTACATTCTGTTATAAAAATGACAAGATCTAATTTATTTGGATTATTTGCGATTTTCATCACAAATTATAACTGAGCAAACAGATCTATGAAATCGATTCCTATGAAGGCAATTTTATAACTTCCATAATTGTAAAATAAAGAATCTGAAAAGGGTCTTTTAATCCACTGTGGCAGGTTTCGTCATTAACACTAAACGGTGATGACAAGGCTTTCCAGTGTCCTTGTGAGTAATTAAATGACGATTTTATACTTTAGGTCAAAATGGATCACAGCATCGCGCTCGGAAAATGAAGGCCCGCAACAAAAAGGAGTGAAGTTAAAAGCCCGGTGAAGTTGGTATCAAACTTAAAAGGCTGAAGATACTGTGACACAGTTATTCAACGTAAAAACAATTTCGCACAGCTGTGCCACCTTGCACTGAGTAATGAGAAACACATGTTGCAGCTTCCATTTTTAAGACTGACTACTTAAGTGCCTCGAGATCTAACAATTTCCATTTCTAGATTTTATATTCATTCCATTAAAGAATCTTTCTAAATTGTGAACAACACATTCATTTTCGAAGGCAACCTCAAACGTTTAATCCGTTGAGGCGGAAAATTTAAAAAAATAAAATTTGTAGTTATTGCAAAATTTCGAGGTGTGTAATATAAAAATATCTCACCGTGCATATTCGCTCATTTAAAAGGTGGGACACTTTTAATACCACAATGTCTCAAAGAGTTAAGGGAATTTGGTGAAAAATGCCTACGGTTTTTTTTATTAACACTAAATCTACCACTTTTTTAGTTTACAAGTGTGGAAAATTATAATATAATATATATGGGATATATATTTATATTAAATTTATATTAAAATTATATGGAAATTATAAAATTACCTTTATAGGAATCGATTCAATAGATCTCTTCGGTCAGTTATACTTTGTAGTGCAAATCGCAAATAATCGGAATAAATTAAATCTTTTCAAATCGAATTAAATACTTTTCTAGGCTACCATTAATTTTTTCAAAGATATTTTTGCATAATATGGCACATGAAAAACTGTTTTGGTCGAAAATGCTGTAATTTGAATGATCAATAAAACTATAAAAAATAGTTCTATCTCAATGAATCAATTACAGATTCAAAGATTCAATCTTCCCCTTCGCAACGACTGTTTAAAACATGATTTCCGAATTTTTAGCTGTTTTATAATAGAAAAGTGAGCGATAGGTGTATAATTTACGACGAATCATATTAAAAATACGCCAGTAAACTTCTTCGACGTTTCAAAAAAGTGTCTTTGATTGCACAATCGTTGTAGCATGGAGAAATAACTTTGACAGATACGAATGATGGATTGTTGTACTAATTTTTAAAAGAAATCACCAAAGTTTAAATATGAGCAATTTCTTAAAAGTGAGAAATTTAGTATTACAATACGTTTTCAAATCTGCTGTAGTTAATTACCATCTTCTTCAACTTGGCATCTTTCCCCAAATTACTATAAAATTTCGGGCACATGCCTTTTATGTATGTATATTTAAAAAACAATTAGAAATCACAAAACGAGTAACAATAGTCTATTTTGGATAACCTTATATCACAACGAAACGCGCATAATCTAAATAAATTCAGTCTTATCAGTTTTATGCGACGATACATGCTCGCCAACTTTGGATGCTCGATAAATTTAGCGTTAAAATACTTCATAATATTTGCATTCTGAATTCGGGTATTTTGTATGCAATAATCTAATACATACAACGTTGATTAGAAGTTACTCGTTGTGAGATTGGATAGTATGCAACGAACGAAGCGCAGCAAGCGAAATTGCAACGAACAAAGTTCTTCTGTACTTTCAATGTCTGTTTCGAGCAAGTGACCCGGAACTAATACATGTAGGGTCATAGGAAAAAGTGGGATACAACGAGACTCAAATCCAGATCTCCCGATTGGAGCTGAACAGCTGCTGCATACACGGAACCTAAGCTTTTAGGATTTTTCTTAATCTCCTTACGTATTAGGTCCGAGAGGTCATGATCTCGCGTATGTCTACTGTTTGGCAAAAGTTAGATTTCCCTACTTGATAAATTTACGCTAACTCTGTAGCGACGGTAACACCGAAGGTTGTACGTGCCTAACCCTGTATACGGTAATTTATAACGCATAAACGAAAGGCAGACAAGAAATTACGAAATTCGCTCCGAAGGAGCTGACCAATCGACACGGGCCGTACGGGGACAGTTTTACCCCGACGAACAGACACCACGTGCGACGCACTCGAAGAAAAGGAAACCAAACAATCCTGCAATGAATCACGATAATCCCTCATTGGCGGTTTCCCACTCCTTCAGGTACACACCTATAGACATACTCCTTCAGGCACACTCCTTCCATCATTTCTATAACCAATTAA
>CM052089.1:8663139-8683753 GCA_028453745.1 Agapostemon virescens
ATCAGAAGTCGCAAGAGACTAATTCAGAAATCGCGAAGAAGACTAAACCAGAAATCGCAACAGACTAATTCCGAAATCGCAACAGATTAATTCCGAAATTGCAAAGAAGATTAAAGCAGAAGTCACAACAGACTAATTCAGCAATCGCGGAGAAGATTGAACCAGAAGTCGCAACAGACCAGTTCAGAAATCACGAAGAGACTGAATCAGAAATCGCGAAGAAGATTGAACCAGAAGTCGCAACAGACTAATTCCGAAATCACGAAGAAGACTAAACCAGAAATTGCCACAAACTAATTCAGAAATCGCGAAGAAGATTGAACCAGAAATCGCAACAGACTAATTCCGAAATCGCAACAGACTAATTCCGAAATCGCAAAGAAGATTAAACCAGAAGTCACAACAGACTAATTCAGAAATCGCGAAGAAGATTGAACCAGAAGTCGCAACAGACCAGTTCAAAAATCACGGAGAGACTAATTCAGAAATCGCGGAGAAGATTGAACCAGAAGTCGCAACAGACTAATTCCGAAATCGCGAAGAAGATTGAACCAGAAGTCGCCAAGAAGACTAAACCAGAAATCGCAACAATCTAATTCAGAAATCATGAAGAGACTAATTCAGAAATCGCAAAGAAGATTGAGCCAGAAATCTCAGCAGACTAATTCAGAAATCGCGGAGAAGATTGAACCAGAAGTCGCAACAGACTAATTCCGAAATCGCGAAAAAGATTGAACCAGAAGTCGCCAAAAAGACTAAACCAGAAATCGCAACAATCTAATTCAGAAATCACGAAGAGACTAATTCAGAAATCGCAAAGAAGATTGAGCCAGAAATCTCAACAGACTAATTCAGAAATCGCGAAGAAGATTGAACCAGATGTCTCAACAGACTAATTCAGAAATCGCGAAGAAAATTAAACCAGAAGTCACAACAGGCTAATTCAAACAAGTTGTGTGTTTTTGTTTAAACCATTGGCACCACTCCTAAATATTCGAACATTATTAAGTTAATGATCGAAGCGTACGAATAAATTCAACTAAATAGAGTCACTTTTAAAAATTATTCGTGCGCGCTGAACAATTATAATCGTGTAGTAATTACTTGTCCCAGGTGCTCAGTGAATTTACTTATACGCTGAGAAGAAGGTATCACCGACACGACCTCGTCGTACAACAAACTCTTAACAGGCTTCGGCAGAAATACGACTAAAAATAATTTATAATTACCTCCACGATTTCGTTGTCGAATATAAGTAGCTTGGAAAAGCCAGTGCCGATGCGATTGTCCATATTACAATCATAGTTATCACTGACACTTTGCGAGATATGCGGTGCTTCAGAGGCGTCATGATGGCCATGTACCTGTAATCAGAAGTTCACATAAGCGAAAACAATTTTTCAAAATTATATTCTTACGGCGGCTGTCTATATAGAGTCGCCATAATGTAAAATTACTAAGGAAATAATAGAAAATAGTGATTGTCATGGATCTGTTGTACCGTCAGACAATCGAGAGTAGTCGAAGTCTGCTTGTCGATCAGTTTCGACAGCGAATTCGATAAAGCCAATCTGTATTATATTTTACTGTAAATAATTAATAATTTTTAGATAAATAGTTGCACAAGCGGGATGTTGCGTTACGCGCCATGTAAAATGCGTGGAATGAGCAACAATGTTAAATTACACACAGTGTGCTTAAAATTTTTATTACATACTTTATTGTAAAACTTATTGCAATGTGTTTACATTATTGCTACGTGGTTCAGTGGCCAGCAATATTAGAGGATCGCTGAATCTACACTTTTCAAATAAAGGTAAACCAACGACAATCAGTAATTGGTAAAATTGAAGATTTCAAACAAAGTCTAACAATTATAAATATTGTGTCTTTCTTTTTAGACGAAATGAAATTGTATTCTTTTGTAAGCAGTATTTAAGCATTGAAATAGATGTAGCAGTATAAAAGATATAAATCGTCTTTCCTCTTCTGTAACATGTTTAACGATGAAGCTGTTACAATAACTTCAATTTCAAAGAGAATTGTATGGCAAAGGGTCCTTAAATATAGCTGACTTCAGTATCAATCAATGTGGTTATTGTGTATTCTTTTGAAAATGCAACAAATGCTTAGCATTTGTAAGAAGTAGAATCGGTGAGTGATACACAGACACACCAGACGATTCCTACTTAAATTTTTAACCATTTTTTGATCATGAATAATTCAATACACCGTCACATAAAGAACGTAAATAAATAATAGTAAATATCTTATGTTAAATTTAACTCTACATAAATATGATTACCGTTCAAAATAAAAACATACTACTCCTATTTTATTTCTTGTTATTATTTATTAAGAAAATTGGATTAATACAAAATATATTTTAGGTGATATTTAATTTTTCATAATCGAAATTAAATTATTTGTACAATTGACTAATTATAAGAGTGGTGTAAGTCCATTTACAGCCCGTAAATGTATATTGTTATAGTTAAATTCGCTTAAAAGAAATTTGTATAATCAAATTACATATTGATAAATTAGTAGAAACAATGTCAGACTTGACGTAATTAATATATATTTCTTAATTGACTTGCACCACTTTCTAAATAAATAGTCCAATTGATGATCGTTGTTGCTAGTATATAAAACCCGCAGCCTATTAACAATTACTGTAATAGTAACATGAATGCAATCAACACAGATTCATTAATATTCGTTAGCATGCATTGTTAACACGTCAGTATGTAAAATGCAATTCAACGCTAATAAATCAAAGAAAGAAAAAGTTGAAATGTCAGATTGCTTTAAAGCTTGAAAGCAATTTATTCTGTTTTATACGAATTGTTCGACCTTACGATGGAATTCGCGTTCTTTTGTTTGTCCAGGAATGGGTAAATCCATTTCCCTTTAAACAGGAATCATAAGCTTACTGAATAATTCCTTAACGTGACGAAACAATAGGTATTTACAAAGAGTCGCTATTGCGTTTAATTAAAACGCTCTATTTGTTGAACATGACTTCAAATCCTATAAATCTTTAATTTAAAACAATTATGACACTATCTAAAGAAAATGTTTCTATTAGGTAAATCGGAAAGTTCCGTCCGTTTTTTTACAAAAAGTATAGCTTTATTCATGAAAGAAAATGAAAAAGTACGTTAATCAAAATATTGTCCATCGTTAGCGATGACTTTTTCCCATCTTTCGGGCAGCAAGCGAATTCCGCGTCGAAAGAATGATTCATCTTTGGAGGTTATCCAGGCGGAGATCCATTTTTCGAGATCTTCGTACGAATTAAATCGTTCTTCAGCAAGTGCGTGTGCCATTGACCGAAACAAGTGGTAGTCAGATGGGGCACAGTCTGGTGAATAAGCCGCATGTGGTAGCACTTCCCAGCGAAGTGCTTCTATCGTTTCCTTGACAATTTTTGAGACGTGAGGCCGAGCATTGTCATGCAGCAAAATCACTTTACGCTGTCTCGTTTCATATTGTGGTGGTTTTTTGTGCAATGCTCGACTCAAACGGATAATTTGTTGTCGGTAGAGATCTCCTGTGACTGTTTGACCAGTTTTTAGCAGTTCATAGTATACCACACCTTCCTGATCCCACCAAATGCAGAGTAAAGCCTTTTTTCCGTGGATATTCCGCTTTGGCGTCGATGTTGAGGGTTGGCCAGGATCACAAATGGTTTTTCGACGTTTAGGATTGTCAAAATAAATCCATTTTTCATCCCCAGTGATGAGACGATGGAGAAACCCCTTTCTTTGTTGCCTAGCAAGCAAAATTTCGCAGATGGTTTTCCGCCTTTCAATGTCTCTTGGCTTGAGTTCATATGGGACCCACTTTCCTTCCTTGTAGACCTTCCCTAAGGCTTTTAAACGGTCGGACATGACAGATTGAGCACAATTTAACGCTTCTGCAATTTGTTTTTGCGTTTGACATGGATCTTCATCCACCAACGTCTGCAATTCTTCGTCTTCGAATACTCGTGGCCGCCCAGAACGCTCTTTGTCCTCCAAAGAAAAATTACCATTTTTAAAACGTCGAAACCACTATCTACATGTTTTATCGGAAACAGCATTATCGTCATAAACGTCTACAGTCATTCGATGAGCTTCAGCTGCCGTTTTCTTCCAATTGAAACAAAAATTGATTATCACTGACCTGGCCCGTGGTACATCGGTCGGGCCAAATGTAAATATAAAGGGCATGTCTCAAGACCGATTCGCCGAACCGTAGAATGGCTTGAAGGCTGCGCGATCTTGTTTACGTTTTAGACCCAGGCTGTTGCAACGTAAATCGTAGGTTAAGTGGCTACTTAGGAAAACGTGACAATGCCCATTCAAGTGGCACGGGAAAAGGTCGTATTTCCCCGCAATCGGTGTTGGGCCGAAAGGAGACCCTTCGACGCGGCCGTGGACGATCTCCACCGACTTTCAATGGCAACTCTGAAGCGCCAGTCGAAATTCCGGTACCATTTTTCAAAACAATGTTCGTATTATCGAATTCGTCCGGATTCAATAAATTGTTAAAAATTCACCCGTTAAGCAAGGAAACAGGTTAAACGTCAGGCACGAATTGCAAAAAGAATTCCACAGAATAAAAGTGTTCAATGTTGAGAAAAATGTTCTAGTTTGGGAATTAATATTGCTTCAAGTGCAAAGGGTTAATACAGTGAACCACGAAAACATACGAACGTTCTTTAACCTCTTAGGCACTATGCGCCACTATAGTGGCTTTCGCGGATGTTATCTCTCTGAACGACACGCCACTCAATTGTATTATTAATTATTAAAGTAAATTGTTAAAGTCAATATATGTATATCATATCTTTAAGAAAAATTATAATTTTATAATCAAACAATTCTAATGTACTCGTCACACATTGCAGTGCTGTATCATTTACACGTAATCCGCAGAGAACAGCCCCGCGCAAATATTCAGCCGTGCCTAAGAGGTTGAAGTAGTATAATTTGACAGTATATGTGAAGGTAAAGGTGTACCCCATCAGGTATCACACTTTTTCGAACGGAAAGTCGGTTGTTCCGTAACGAGGATAACTGGCACTCTTCTAAAAAAAACTCTTGAAGAACTTGGAAACTGTTCTTGAAACGAAACGCTATGTAAGTAGCAATTAACGCGTTCACCAATTTCGCTTCTTCGTCATTAGCATTAAGTACGGCTCGATTCACGAAACAATGCCGTCATAAATCCTGGCCTGAGAGACACTCTTGAGAATGAACGCGATCAGTACTCAGCGTCCGGACTTTAATTAGTTCCAATAATCTTGCGAGCTATTAATCCTCGATGAATCGTTGTTTTCCATAGTTTGGAAGAATATATTAGGTATTTTAATGTGTTTCTACCGGTTCCTAATGGATGTCTGAACTAGCAGCACTAGTGCGTAATTTAAAATGGCACAGCATCTATTTGATAGTACTGCAAACAAGTTTTAAGATTTAGTATATGGTTTCTGCGTCTAGCGTGAAAGCAAGTGTTTTCGTTTCAGTGAAAATGAATTTCGTGCCGATAAAACAATATTTAACACGTTGTACATGTATGTTATACTATATGTTCAGTCCCTGATGGTATCAAGTTTACACAACAATAAATTATATATAATTGATGTACTACTAAAAAGTATTTACAATATTTCAAAGGATATAATTAAAACGGAAGAACGCAAATGAGGTAAGGAACTTTCGCTTATTCACAGTGGCAACTTTCCAATTAAAGTTTAAGAAAAAGTTACATGAAAAGCTAAATAAAAAGCTAAATAAAATTGCTTCGCCTTTCACGTGTTAACCCCTTGTCATACCATTTTCTTCGTAATTAAAGCAGTGACTACTTTTTCATTGCTGAAAATGTTACAGAAGAGAAAAGACTATTTATATCTTTTATATATGAATGTAAATGCTTAAATATTATTTACAAAAGAATAAAATTAGATTTCGGCTTAAAAGAAAAGACTTGTTATAATGTGACAAATAGTTAAGGGAGGTGCAGATGCATTATTTCACTTCAAAGAATCGATTAAGTTTTTCATAAACAATCGCAGTCAGATAATTCTGTTCATTCAGAATGACACAAGACTGATATGCTGAGAAAAATAACATTTAATAATAATTAACTTACGTTCATTTTTGTTGGGCTCACGTGCTCTCATGCACATGTGTATTATAATATTGTCAATAAGTTTTATGCAACAGGGTTTGTTTAACCATAAACTTGTACTACTTTGAAACCGTCAACATTGTGTAAACGACGGTCGTACGTCACATGTGTACGCGATCTTGGTACACTTTACAATTTCATTGCATGAAAATGTTAAATATATTTTACAGTCATTACTCAAAAATGAAAACTGATAGAAGCATTGCAATTTCCGCAGCTTCTTTACCTTCAAATGATTGTCTTGGAATAATTCTCCAAGGTGTAACACTCAACAGAAATAGAGCTTTAAGAATATATCTGTTTCGATGGAACTTTTGAAGAAATTCCTGAGAGTTACCATCCTTTTTAGTTTCTCTCTCTCTCTCTGAGTTATCTGTGCTCCACAAGTGTCCTTGTGCAACAAATACCTTAGAATCCGTGTAATAAAAGTTCCACGTAAATAGGATGTATTCGAACGTTTATTAAAAAAGATTTCGTACAAGAAATCTTATAAGAATTATTAATAGAGTCAATTTTTATTATTATAGAAGAATTTGTGGAGTTCCAGCAGAAATTGATCAAGAATCGTGGAAAATTGCGATTTTCAATATTTTCGATGGCATGTAGCTCGTGTGTGCGTCAATCGAATTTTATGAAATTTTTAGCATGCGTATAACTAACACAGGTCTGCAAAACGCATATTTGAAATTTTCATTAGGAGTTGAAATAGAAATATATTACAGAATATCTTTTTTGCTTTTTTATTTTACTAAATTTATTTTATTTTTTATTTTAGTTAAATTTTATTATTTAGTAAATCAATGATTCTAATTACTCTAGAAAAAAGGTAAGTGGTTTGATTCAATTTATAAAAAGTTATTTACATTTAAGAAATGTCCGAGTACTTTCGTGAGCCACTTTATACCAGGTAAGCACTGTGCTCTGTACAAAGTTTCGCTTCTATGTTGTTTACATAATCTATACAAGACTTAAGTGTGTTTTACGGCTACTAAAAACTTTAACTCTCCTTTGGCAACCATATTCGTTTATGTCCGGAGCGGGATTTCATTCTGGAACGTTCTTTCTAATATTTATTTAAATAAATGTTTAATGCCTTACGTATATCATGTTGCAATAATTATGTGTATATGAAAATAGAATCTTCCACAATCTTTTTTGGTTTTTTTAAAGTCTATAACAGCAAAAAAATTAGTTGTAAAAATAAACGACCCAAGTTGGCTGTGAAAGGTGCAGATAACATGCTTGTTCATAGAAATAATAATAAGAATAATAATAAATATGTTGCATTTACAAAATTGTACGTAGAGGAAATCGTGTGTAAGGCACGGCTACTTAAACTCCCGCTCGTGTAAACAATCATAACCATGTAGGTGTGGAGTAGAAACTTCCATTATTATTCGACTAACTCTCATAATTGCCAAACTCTTGTAATCTGCAATGAAGATTAACTTGATTCGCAAGGGAAACGCGTCAGCACGATTTTATTGACCGCATACAACCCCAAAACGTAATTCAGCATAACGACGTCTATTGTCCGTTTACTGTGTTCGGACAAACTAAAGAGGATTTAATTTTGAGGATTTGTATGCTCTCAATAATAAATGGAAATAATGGAACCTACCACAAACTACAGACAATCCCTGAAGAACGGTTATCTGACTCCAAGAGTAACTTATTTTAAGATTAATCTCTTGCCTCGTAGTATTGAATCAGATGTCACGATAGAATTTATACAAATTTCTAAAAACTTGCCAGAAAATTTCTGAAACAATGCAAGCCATGAAAATTTTACCCTTTGTCACTAAAATTAGTTATGCCGATGTATTCGTATTCGTGAAATTTTTATAAAATTGCGCCCTGCATCGTACTAAAATAATTCATTTGTTTTTCGTTCGTAAAGAGTTAAATTATTCGAATGTTGGAATGGCATCTTTAGCTTCAAGTGCTTAGGCTTAAGGGGCGGGTTTTTTCAAGGGCAGAAGGACTCAAGCGTAAAGTCGAAACCATTGTCCCCGCGGTTTCAGTCAGCATACAGCGTTTAACCAGAGCGCATAGTCACACAAAGTTATAATTACACATTTGTCTTTTTACATTTGTATACATTAAACACAGCACACGCGGGATCCATTGTATCACTATTTCTAGACAACACTTTGTAATACAATTAAAGTATATCAGGAATATAAAGTGTATAAATAGTGTATAGTAGTTTAGAAAACAATTTTTCTAATATCGAATTAACTTTCGTTTCACTTCAACGTAGAAGGTGTAAAGTAATTTTTATTTTATAAATATTTGTATTTGCTGTGTAATCGAATCTCTTCACATACTTCAAATGACCATGCAATGACCCTTTCTGATACGCTTTTCGAAGTTACTTTGTATCTCGGATACGGTTAGTCATATTTACTAAAAACTTAAACGGCAAAATGGTCAAAAGTGTGTCTATCAACGTCGTTGGCGAAAGAAACTTTTATCGACGTTAAACAACTAGAAACAATAAGTCGTCAATAATTACTGTCAAGGCAATTATGTTCCACAGAAATTAGTAAGAGTTGAAAGAGTTGCGCACCGCTGCGCATCACTGCGCACGTTCGCATTTAAGCTCGGCGAGTGCGTTTAGTTATACGGTCCTCAGTCGGGTTGAGGACTCCAACAGGAGCGATCAAGCTCTGAGATCAGATCTAAAGGGTGTCCCAAAATTAAAGCAAGGTTTGAATTAAATAGAAAACACAGTGTTTAGTCTTTAGATTGTCATTGTTTCATTGAATCATAAAGTACATAGGATAGGGTTATTTATGGAATAACACATCGGACAAATGGCCTCCACGGCTTTGCTGGCACATACGCACTCTTTTGTCGAAATTTTTCATGACCTTTCTGCATAATTGTGGCTGAATTTCGTTGATGCGGCGTTTAATTTCCTCTTGTAATGCATGGGTGGTTGTGGGCTTGTTGACATAGATCTTTGACTTTAAATAACCCTATAAGAAGAAATCTAATGATGTTAAATCACACGATCTAGGGGGCCAATTCTGATCATCGAAACAAGAGAGTACACGACCAGGAAATGTCTCATGCAGTAATTGAATTGTTTCACTGGCTGTATGGCATGTGGCACCGTCTTGTTGAAACCACATATTGGCCACATCAATAGCATCCAATTTCGACAGAAAGAACTGTGTTATCATGTCGCGATATCGAGCACCAGTAACAGTTACTGCTTGATCAGCCTCATTTTCAAAAAAGTATGGTCCAATGATGCCTTCAGCCCAAAATCCGCACCAAACAGTGACACGTCGTGGGTGCATTTGTTGTTCGACAATCACATGTGAGTTCTCCGAACCTCAAACGCGGCAATTTTGACGATTAACAAAGCCATCAAGGTGAAAATGTGCTTCATCGCTTAGGATGATTTTGTTCGAAAAATCAGCATCCACTTGTTGATGTTCAATAATCCATTCCACGAACTCTCTTCGCTGTTCATGGTCATTAGGCTTCAATTGTTGTGTTAATTGAATTTTGTAAGCATGGAGACACAGATCTTTTGTGAGTATACGCTGTAGAGAGCTTCTTGAAATTTGCAATTCTTGTCCACGACGCCGAATTGATGTTCCTGTGTTTTCATTAACACTCTGACGCACTGCTTCGATATTGACATTTGAACGGCTAGTTTTTTGGACGACCGGTGTGTTTAGTATCTCCAACTGATCCAGTCTCCCTGAATTTTTCAATTAATCTTTTCACAGTTGACGAGGTGAAAATACTATTTTAACCATATTTTGTATAAAATTTTCGAACTGCGGCCGCCAAACTTCCATTATTTTTGAAATATTGTTCAATAATGAAAACACGTTGTTGTATCGTATAACGCTCCATTTTTACTAATCCTAAACTCTCAGCTGTCAAATTGTTCTTTTTTCAGGGTTGCCAACAATTTACTGCGACAAATTCAAATCTTGCGTTAATTTTGGAACACCCTTTATCTTGCGATCTAAGCAATGGTGCTCCTGGCCTATTTTTACCTACTCCGCGTACTACCTCCTAGATTACTTTGATCAAGGAGACTCCTGCGAGGACACGCAATAAAAATCTCGGTAGACCATCTGGTGTCCTCGTGGATTAGATACGGAAGGCCATGGGGATTTAGCTGGTAAGAGTCCGGGATAATCTCTTCAGTGCGAAGAATATAGCAAAAAGATACAAATAAAGAAAGGTTCGACCAAGGGCCTGTTACCACTTGCATATTACTGACCACCGTGTTCGGATGACAAGAAGGTCCCCGGGATAGCACAGGGGCAAAAAGGATTCGTCGTTGGCTCCAGCTATGATCTATGATCTCCTATCGTCTCCATGCGATTCCACTTTGTAAGCTGTTTATCTCACACGTTGCACAGTAATAAAGCTCCCGTATTTACCGTCAATATTCAAAGTAGGGGATACAGGGATCTGGTTGCAACCGTTTATAGCTATGCCTTTCAGATTTCTCGTTTCGCATTATTTCAGTAGCTCTACATACGTCTGATTCTCTATCTTCGTCAGACAGTCCGATTGGTACGCGTGACTGCTTGGATCAATAGAACGCTGTAGTAAAAAATGCGTACAACATATAATGCGTATATAATATAATTGCGTAATCAGCCGCAAATTTTTTCTTTGGTTTAGTTTTTCTTTATGTTTTGTGGCAGGATGTCGCTATTGTTACCTTAGACCTCGGCTCCTTCGCATTAGGATCTATGACTACGGTGTATGTCTGTCACCTACAGTGAGTAACGAAAGTATTCGAACGGAAAGGATTCGGGCGGATGAAAAGTTTGACGTTGAAAAAACATAAGTCATATTACGAATTACAAAATACTTTTATTTCTGTAATAACACATAAGTATCATGATTATACATGTTAAATTTGAAGTGTCTCTGATAACGTAAACAATACTTATAAAATGTTTCTTGGTAACGGCATCTAAATGAACGCCACAAAAGTATTCGAACGACTAAATTAATAGTACATATTTTAAACAACTATAGTGTTTTAATATTTTGTCGGACCACCGTGAGCACTTATTATGGCTTCCAACCGTCGTTGCATGCTATCAACCAAATTTTCAGTAATATCTTTTTTTATATTGTTCCAGACGTCCAAAATTCTGGTCTTTAATGCTTCCTTGGAATTAATACTATGTTTACTAAGTTGTTTGCCAATTTCTGTCCATAAGTGTTCTATGGGGTTAATGTCCGGACTTTGTGGGGATGTTTCTAAAACGTGGGGTACGTTGTATATGATCCATTCTTTAACAATACGTGCGGTATGTTTTGGATCATTGTCCTGCTGAAAATGAAAATTGTCTACTACCCCTAATTTTTCCGCACTTTGCTTCAAATTGTCTTTCAATATTTGCATATATTTATATTTATCTAATATTCCGTCGATAATGACGAGGTTTCCAACACCACTGGTCCCCATACATCCCCATACCATTATCGACCCACCCCCATGTTTCACGGTTGGTCGTAGATTTTTAAGATCCGTCTCTCTATTTGCTTTTCTCCAAATTTTATGACATCCATCTGAGCCAAATATGTTAAATTTGCTCTCGTCCGAAAAAATTACGTGTTTCCAAAAGTCCTTATCCTTGTTGACATAAGTTTTAGCGAAACTTAATCTCTTCTGTTTATTGACTTTGCTAATAAATGGTTTCTTTCGAGGAATACGACCATAAAAATCATTTTTACCGAGAATTCCCAGACAAAGTTCAGGATGAACTTGTTTTCTGAAGCTATCAGCAACTTGTATAGCAAGTTTTGCTGCAGAAATTGTTGGGTCCTTTTTTATTTCACGCACAATTATATTCTCTTCCCTCTTCGTTAATTTCCTAGGCCGGCCAGAACGGACTTCATCCTGAAGGATTCCAGTGGTTTTTAACTTTTTTACTATGTAATAAATGGTAGATTTACTTTTCCCTAACAATTGTGCTATTTCGCCATAGCTCTTGCCTTCATTATGCCACTATCTTATTAACACTTGCAGCACTGAACAAGGGAAGTGTGTAACACCAATTGAGAAAGCCAATCTTTACTGTTTGTCAAATTCAAGGATTGTTTTGTACTACAAGTTTCGTCGTTCGAATACTTTCGTGACATCTGTTTACTCGACGTTATCAAGAAATCTTTCATAAGTAATGTTTACGTTATCGGACACACTTCAAATTTAACATGTATAGTTATGACACTTATATATTACTATAGGAACAAGAGTATTTTGTAATTCGCAATATCACTTACATTTTTTAAGCGTCAAACTTTTCATTTCAGAGCGTTCGAATACTTTCGTGATTCACTGTAGGTCATCTAGCAACCATTGCCGGCTGATCCAAGGTATAGGGGCTGTGATTTCTTACGGAGGGAAAGAAGTAAAACGTAAGTAATACCGGCCCCTCCGGATGCACCCTGGATAAGGATCTCAGTGTAGGGAGGAGTTTTAGTGGGTTAACGCGGTATAGCACACCCCGCCGAGGAGTTCTAAACTTACTCGAGATTGGAATGGTCCCGGATAGTAGTGCATAAAGCATTAAACCTCCTTGCACTCCCTGCACAAAAAAGGGGCTGTGATTTCTGAGACTCAAGGCAACCCTTAGACCATAAAACGTCGAAGGCTGTACAAACGACTTTTCAAGTCAGTCGGGGTTTTCCCACATTTGGCTTAAAATCGCAACAGATGTGACTATCTCCAGAAACGTCGCAAGAATACCCACTATCAGTCTCTGATCGTTTTGACCTCTATACCCCCTCCCCCCTAACAAAGGTTCGTTTTTAGCGATACAAATTTCCGTTGGTCCACCCTGTCTAAGAGAAAAGAGGGAGAAATCGCGTAGTCTTCATCAAGGCTAACTTTCTGCCCTTCGAAACATTATACGCATTATACCAGGTATGTAAATATGAAACTGGAATTTTTGTATAAAAAATACACGTTTATTGTATGAAAATGATTTTATTCGAAAAATTGCCCATCGATAGCTATACATTTTTCCCATCTGTCTGACAATTTGTGGATGCCACGCCAAAAAACTGTTCCTCTTTTAAGACAAACCAGTTATTGAGCCATTTTCGTACATTTTCGTAAGATGTAAATCGCTGCTCAGCAAGTGCAAGTCCCATCGATGCAAATCAATAATAATCGGATCGGAGCCAAGTCTGGTGAGTAAGCCGCATGCGAAAGTTATTTCCCAACTAAACGCCTCGATCGTTCCCTTGACTGGTTTTGCTATATGCAATGATGCATTGTCATGAAGCAAAATAACTTTGTGTCGCCTTTAAATCCATTTTCCTATCTTCTGGATCTATCCCACGGCTTTCGAACGTATGGAGACGACTTCTTGTGTCACATTTCATTCATCCGCGAGTTGTTGTTGCGTTTGATCGTCATCCTCATTCAACGATGCTTGCAATTGGCTGTCTTCAAACTTTTGCGGTGGTCTTCCACGCTTTTCGTTTCTCACGTCAAAATCGCCCCTTTTGAATTTTTTAAACTACTCAAAACACTGTGATTTATTAGGAGTATGCTCGTCGTAAGCTTCAACAAGCATTCGACGCGATTCCGCAGCGGTTTTCTTCAAATGCGAACAGAAAATCAATGTTGTCCGCAAATTGTACTTTCCAGGCACAAAATTCGACACGTTCAACGCTATTAAAAACTATGCTGTTGTATGAAACTTGTATGGCTGCGAGTTGGAAATCTTCGTCAGATGCCAAAGCAAGAAAATAGCGTCAACGAAGCGGTTTGACGGTAACTATATTGACAACTATCGTATCAACTACCGTATCGGTAGCTTCCTGTTTCATATTTACACACCTGGTACGTATGAATTTTCTACATTCGTTTAGAAAATGTTAACAGAAATTTATACTGGGTGTTTCACATAATTCAAGCATCTTGAATATTGCTTATTTTCATGATAGGCAGAAATGTAACAGGAAAACAGTATTTTGTTCGGAAGAGCAAATACTCTGATGGGATAAAAAATTTATCTTTATTCATCTGACACTTGTTTTTCAATCTAGTATTAAAAAGCTAGCAGTAATACATAGACTGTGAGTGTTGTTGTATGAACTCATTCCATCAAGTTTCATTCTGTACCCAGTCTAAGGTCAGTCATTTTTCAATTCTCAGTCATTTTACGCTCGTTTTTATTCATTCACTCTAGTCAGTAATCAGTCCTCGTAAATTTCCTTGTAGATACAAATATACCATACGACACATAATCTTTTTTGCGCAAAGGAGGTGGTCCTTCGAGAAGTTAATCAAAGTTAAGAAGTTAGAATTAGTCTGTACACCACGTGCAAACCGTCCAAGACTGTAGGATTGAAAAATCCACCACAGACCGCAACACTAACGTCACCGCATTACTGTCAAGGACTTTCTTGGCATCTCGTGGTACCACGGTACTTTGATCAAACCATTGACCACTAACAAACCATAGTTTTCCTTCAACTATCGTTCCTTATCTTTGTAACAGTACCTAACTCAAATCTTGGTTTACCTTTCGGTAGTTAACCAGTTGGTTAACCTTGGCCTACGACTTATTTTACAATAACAGTGACTAGACTTTCTTTGTCCTCCGCAGAACGACAAAAAGAAAAGACAAATTTGTAGTTACTGCGTGCCTAGATATTCTCCAATTACCGTATACAATCATCAATTAAATAAAATGTTATTTCCGTTTAAAGAAAATTAAGGAAATGCATGTTTAGTAGATCCAGTTCGAAATCTTGATCACGAGTCTGATTCGTTGTTGTAGGGCCAGGGGTTAACTGTTAACTGTCACAGAGATGCATGAATCCATCTGAAATTATTTATACTTTTTATTTGATCGTTTTATTTCTTCTTGACCTCCAAATATTCTAGGCATATTGAAATTTACGAATACATTTTAGTTTTCGCTTAAATTACAATTTAAATAGCTAATGGTAACTAAATTTTTCGCATAACGAGTATACTCGTCATGACACAAAATACTGCCAGTTCTCCATGACGAGTATGCTCGTCAAACATAGTTAATTGATTAATGTCGATCAAAGCTTCTCCACCATTTATATACCATTGCCTTTCTTCAACAAGCTTCGTGTTGACCAAGGTTTCTTCACTACCGCCATTACTACTACCTTGCTCTACCTTTAGCTAGTTTAGGGTAATCCAAGAATTAATTAAAAATTCCTTGATCTACTTTAAAGTTGCTCGGGATGAGCCAAGGCTCCTTCTATTATGTAGTCGCCTACTTTAACCCACCATCGACCAGCTCTTTCCAAATAATAATCCAAACACGAAGATTCTGTTTCAGAACACGTATACATTTAATTGACACCTGCGTCTTTTATTTTTTCATTTCTAACTGGAATTCGTCTGTAGCTTTCAAAAGTTCCTTGGAATCTGTGTAATTACTTCAACTAACTTAATTAATTAACTCTAGGTCAAAATACCATCTGGAGGGTTCGCACACTACCGCGTACCGTAATTAATAGGCGCTTGTACTTCGGTTGATCGCTTAAATTGAACAGTCGAGTAATTGCATGGCTATGTGAGAAAATTTGGAAATGTGAAGATTGGCTGATTGCAATAAAGCTGATTTTGGAGTCCTCAAAATCTAAGAGAAATTCATTTTTCAGCTTTTTGAATGAATATTTATCTTCTTGTGAAAGTAGCATAAGATTGAAAATAATTTAATTAATTACAAAACATTTAATTCATTTGTATTTGGTGGCCTCTATCTCAAAAGTGGACATAGTATATCGAATAAAAAATTTTATAAACGAAAGAACATTATTATGTTTATTTGATTGGTCCATATATTTTGCAACTAAAATAAAATACCTCAAAACTAAAATACCGTAAAACTAAAAATACCTCATTAAATATTCGACAACTTGTTATATTTCACCGCGAAAAAGGGAAATCATATCGAAAAATTGAGAAGTTATTAAATTTAAGTAAAAGGACCGTCGCGGATATTATAAGAAGATATAAACATGAGATCGCATTGAATCTATTCCTCAAAAGGGATGTCCACCTCTTTTTGACAATCGTGATGAGAGTGTAATTATTCGAAAAATAATGATCAATTCAGGATTAAGTACCCCTAATTAAACAGCAGAATTGGCTGCAGAAACTGGGAAGAAAGTGCACGTGGATACAGTTCACAATGTTTTAAAAGATGCTGGTTACAATGGTAGAGTGGCTCGTAAAGAACCATACATAAACGAGATCAATCGAAAGAAACGTATAGCATGTGCTAAAGAATTTATTTCTGAAACACAATCATGGTGGAATGATATGATTTTTGCGGACGCAAGTCAATGTCATGTTTCTGGGTGTAGTAGACGAAAATTAGTGTGGCGTAAACCAAATAAACAATTAAAACTAAATAATATGATACCGACGGTGAAACACGGTGGCGGAGGCTCGATGGTATTGTGGACAAGAATAAATATTTAGACTTATTAAAGCAAAATTTATTAAAAAGTGCAACGAATATGGTTATACGCGACGGTTTTAAGTTCTACCAGGATAACCATCCGAAACACAAATCGAGAATAATTCAGAAATATTTATTTTATGCTTGTTCGAAAGTGCTACATCCTCCACCACAATCACCGGATTTAAATCCAATTGAGAATTTCTGGGACTTATTGGATCGTAATATTACGACAACGCCTATAAAAACAAAATAAGAATTAAAAATACGACTGACGGAAGAGTGGAGACGCATTACTCAAAATTACTTAAGTAAAGTAATTTCAAATATGCCGACACGCTTGCAACATGTTATTAAACAACAAGGATATCCCACAAACTATTAAAATTATTATAATTTTGTTCTTATGTATTTCTAAATAGGGAAGAACGTTATGTAATGTTCAGTGTTCGAATATTTTTTCGACACCAATATTGGTTCTAATTTCGTTTATGATTTATTATGTGGAAAACAGTAAAAAATAAAGTAATTAATTTTACATATTTGTTAACTAGAATGTGTGCTTCAACCCATTACGGACCTGAAAGTTCGATAACCACATTTCAAATAAGTACATAAAGCTTTAATTTCGTAAAAACCATACTGTCCGAATATTAAAACGAGTAACTGTGTATTATCATATTTCTAGGGAACCAAAAACGAACTAGTAATTATTGTCGAACAAACCCTCGACATAATGTGTAAATTGAATTTCAATTATCCTATTGATTTCCTAAAAAAAGAACTTATCGACCTAAATGTCTATTATCTTTGACCCCTGTTTAATTACACCGATGCGGAATTCATTCGTTAACGCTGGAATTTCATTATTGTACCTACACCTGAGTAACCGAGTCGACAAAAGCAAAACATTTAACTTTGCTTGTAAAGTCGGAATTTTAAAGAGCTTCAAATGTATTTCTGAAATTGTCGAAGTACCTTTTATTCCCTTCGATAAAGTGCTCGCAAAAGAGCCAGTGCAGAAACATAAAACAAATGGAATTCTCAATCAATGTTTATAGGACATTTATTATGAACCACGTACTCTGGAACTAGGTAAAAAGATCTCTCGATTTTGGAATTAGCCCTTTGAGATCAGGCCCGTATATTCGATCCTTAAAGTTACAATAAATATAATTTAATTATTGTAATACTTAATAATAAAATAGATCAATACACATTTTCATTTTCACTCAGAACTTAAAAGATCGCTACAAAAATTTAGCTTTCTGGCGAGAATATGTCCAATATTTTCAAACATCCTCGTCCACAAAGGGTTAAAATCGTTTAGAACGCGGACTTAAAGACTACGCGACAATTCTCCATTTATGCTGTGACATTCAAAGGAAATGGTAGTTGAGCTGCTCTAATCTTACAGATCACCATTTCGTCGACAAACACTTCACCGAAACAATTTCATCGACTCCCAAGTTTCGTCAACAATGTCAATGTTCAGGTCGGTTAGTCGACTTGTGCCGTACGTAATGAAACTGCTATCGACGAAACTTGGTGTCGATAAATAGATTCTGTCGCAGAAATTCTGTTGTCGATGCAGTCGCGTCGGTGAAACGTTTGTCGAGGAACGAATGTTGGTCAGGATAACTCGAAGTAATTTACGCATGAGCTTTGTCGAGCGTGATGCCACATTGCTTCTAACGTAGGAAAACGACAGATTAGCAATTGCTTCGCCTTGACAATTCGGAAAGATATTTCCTGCTCATCAAAGACCGTAGCTACGATTAATCTGAGTGTTGTGCGTCGTGACAGGGCTCAGCAATATTAATAAGCCGACTATCACTTGTTTTTGTCCTTACAAAATTTTTTGAGGGACACAAAATACAAAAATGAAGAAGATATCAAACAAGTACTGGTTCAATTTTTCGCATCAAAAGATAAAACATTTTTCGAAAATGGGATATACAAATTGCCCTCACGCTGACAAGAAATCATTAATAATAATGGCAATTATATTATTTAAAATCGTGTAAATTGAAAACAAACTAAAATGTGCATCATTCAGTCATTTACTTCAACGTAAAATAAAACTAAATATATCTTAAAAAACATAAAAGTAATGGTCTATTCTAGTTCGATGTTAGATAAATTAGAAATGATTTCAGATCGGCGAGCCTTGGTAATGAAATCCGTAATTAACAATTGTATTTGGTTTTTGACAAAATCTTTAGACCTCCTCATATTGAGTTGAGCGTTCATTAAAATCTCGCTGAAACAGGAGAGCTCGTTCAACATTCGGGTCATTTTGTAGAAAATGATGACCACGGTCGTCAAAAATGTTAAACAACAAATTTAAAAACTGTGTAAATAAAGTACCCCGTGTAAATCGGGGGATAGGTGTACTTGTTTTTTGAAGTTTTTAAGATGAACATATATAAGAAAATATTGCATTAATACTTTATCACAGTGAATAATGTAACACCTACCAGTGTGAAATGATAATGCAACAATGCAGCGCTTCCTTCTCCTGCATGTCAAGTAAAGAATATCGTATTGCAATATTATTCCTTTATAGAAGATAAAATTACTTGACAACAGAAAATATGGAACTTGCAAAGCGAAGGAGTGTCGCCGTCGTCAGATTTCTCAAATGGTAAATACCCACCGAGACAGCTGTGTTCTTAGATGCCAGAGACGCAAACTAAGATGTTCGATGATTTATTATCTGTTCTTTGAAAGAAGACGTCTAGAGCCATAACAGTAGCTCATTCCGCTCTTATTACTTCAGATTCGCGACGTAGATGTAGACTAAACAGCTAACATAACCCGAGGTGTCTTCCTTCAGAAAGCAGACCATAATCGACCCTCCAGCTACGAAGCGCGAATCTATTTTTACCCATAGTACTAAAATCGTAATTTTATTATACAATTTCTAACGATTAAATTAAACGAATAGCTATTATATTAAGATCACTAGAAAGACTAATGTGTCTACAAGAAGTGCCATAAATAATGTTGGATAGTCGGAAAAGTATTGAGAGATTTTTATCACTCAATGTTATTTGATGTCGTATATAGAGCAACACTAATCAAGTTGTGTCATACCGACGCGCATTTGAGAGGTAACATTTCAGTTTACAATTTTCCTAAAGAATAAAGGAAAGGAAGAAGAAAATTTACATTAAAACTGTTTCGTAACTTGGAAAGTCTCTTTTAGCTTTAACCCTCTATGGGCCTGTGTAACTTTCAGGTCACATTTTAATTTATCGACATTTTACCAAATAATTATAGCTTTTTTCATGAGATGGCGCATAAATCTTAATTCTATAACGTTGCCAAGACAACCAATATTAATATTTATGACCGTTGCTAGGCTCATCAACCTGAAATAACAAAATAAATGCTGTGCAAACTGTCTGCACTAAAAATAAGCGAAACCATTTGATCCAATTGATATTATTTCTGCTTTTATCAGTGATTACCAAACTAAAAATAGTGCACATAATAGCTCTGGGTTCGTATATCAATAACAACCTATTTGTTTGCATTTCAATTTTCAATTTGTTACTGTTTTTTTATGATACAGTTTTGTAACTTTGAGGTTACAGTGGGCTATTATGGCAGATTTCGGTACATTTAGGATGAAGCTTGTGCTTTCTCCTGTTTTCAGATTTACACATCATATACCCAAAATATGAATACAAAATGATTGTAGTACCATTATTGTGTTGTACGATTGTGGTACCATGATTGTATTAAGATAATTGTAGTACCACGATTGTACTGTATGATTATAGTACCATGATTATATTGTACGATTGTAGTACCATGATTGCATCGTATGATTGTAGTACCATGATTGTATTGTACGATTGTGGTACCATGATTGTATTAAGATAATTGCAGTACCACGATTGTACTGTATGACTGTAGTACTATGGTTATATTGTATGGTTGTAGTGCCATGATTGCAT
>CM052089.1:8683898-8695624 GCA_028453745.1 Agapostemon virescens
ATGATTGTATCGTATGATTGTAGTACCCTGATTGTATTGTATAATTGTAGTACCATGATTGCATTATATAATTTTGGTACCATATTGTATGATTCTAGTACCATTATTGTATTGTATGATTGTAGTACCACGATTGTATTATATGATTGTAATGTCATGATTGTATTGTATAATTGTAGTATCATGATTCTATTATACAATTGTAGTACCATGATTGTATCGTATGATTGTAGTACCCTGATTGTATTGTATAATTGTAGTACCATGATTGTATTATATAATTTGGTACCATATTGTATGATTCTAGTACCATTATTGTATTGTATGATTGTAGTACTATGATTGTATTATATGATTGTAGTGTCATGATTGTATTGTATAATTGTAGTACCACGATTCTATTATACAATTGTAGTACCATGATTGTAACGTATGATTATAGTACCCTGATTGTATTGTATAATTGTAGTACCATGATTGTATTATATAATTTTGGTACCATATTGTATGATTCTAATACCATTATTGTATTGTATGACTGTAGTACCATGATTGTATTATATAATTATAGTACCATGATTGTATCGTATGATTGTAGTACCATGATTATATTGTATGATTGTAGTGCCATGATTGTTCAAAATATGAATACAAAATCAGATAGAAATAACAGAGGAATTAGAATTAGACGCATTAGCGGTAATAGATCCGATGATTCCTTATTAGATTCCGAGTCCGATGAAGATGCAATAGTATTTCCCCGACGACGGATAAATGTCATTGACAGTGACGAAGAATTTAGTACTCGATCCTCGTCAGATGAAGAAGATGCAGGACTACAAAGAATTGTTTGGCAACCACTATCCCAGACAAATAATAATAGTTGTTATCGCCTTTGGAAAGGAGATTGCCCTAATGTCCCCGAAGCACCCCATTCTCCTGTGACCTATTTTCGAAAACTATTTGACAAGGAAATTATAAACAATATAGTTGACTATATCAATATGTATGCACTGCAATGTGATCCAACAAAGAGATTTCAAAAATAAAATGTTTAACGTCAAGTGCAAATTGTTTTATGGAATTTCACTTTTAAGCTTTTATGTACAGAAGTGCAAACTTTATAGGCCGTTGTTACCTGAAAGTCACATAGTGAATATATTACAATAAAATTGTTTAAACGGAAAATTTTTTTTTCATTTGCATATATAGGTTTATAATTTCTGATTTTTCGTCCCCCCAATTTTTTTGGATTAAAAACAAAAGTTTGCCCCATAGAGGGTTAACGTAAATATTGGCCGCTGTCCGCTTCGCTTCTATTTACAAACAAAGCTTTTAAGCAACATAGCTTTTTGACAAATTCCTAGAAACTAATGTTAGACCTGTTGCTAAGATATGGTGTTAGATTATTTACGAACATCTCGAGAAGTTATGATGGCAAAAAATCATAGATAATAATGGCCAAAATATACTTGAATAAAACTCATGTTGAATAAAAGAGACATTTGATCAGAAAATGACAAAAATCTCTCAACACTTTTCCGACTATCCTATACATTTTAAAAAATGAGCCTCATCTGTTAAAAGCTTGCAAATACGGCTCGCTGTCCTAGCTTTAATGATTGTAAATGGAAATCGGAGGAACGCACGGAATACTTTGCGGATAAAGGGAAAAAATCAAATTGTAAATTACTTTAGACTTGTAAAATACGTGGAATGAACAGCTGTCATGATTTGAGTCGTCTTCTTTCAAAATGCAGACCATGATTAATATGTGTGAGTCGATACTCGATCCGTGTATCGCATTGTGAACGAAAGAATTAATTGAATTTAACACGTTGAATGCATTGATGGTCACTGATGACCGGCGCCGTTGCGTTGTTTAAGAATGATTATCAATAAGTTTCAAGCATTGAACAATAATTTACTACTGTGAAAATTAACACGTTGAATGCCACGCGAATTTTGCATGCTTCGAACAAGTTTCATTTGTTGCATATGTAGAAATAATCAGCGTTATTGAACAAAATTGTTAGTTACTAAAAACTAAAGTTTTCACTTCGTACTATAATCTGGTTAATTTTGGCAGTACTGCGTTAATGTTCAATGCTGTTAATTTATTGATAACCGTTCTTAAACCGGTGACCCCCGTGGCATTCAACGTGTTAACCAGATTATAGTATGAGGTGAGAACTTCATTATTCAGTAACTAACAATTCTCTTTAATAGCGCTGATTATTTCTATAAACGAAACAGATGAAACTTGTTTGAAGCAAGCAAGCACCGTGTTAATAGATGAATAGACTTTGAATAAACTATTTTGAATACAATAGATCCAATAATTAACAGTTTACCAACCGGAAGCTTGTTAATAGGGCTTTCAATAATTGCACAGTAACAAAACAAAGCTTAAATAATTGCTTTTGCATTGTAATTCGTAACGAAATTATTATATGACGTTATTAAAGCTGTTTTGTCGATTCACAATAAAAATTGCTATCAACGATGAAAGATATCAATTTAAATGTTTTCAGTCGCGGACCATGGATCTTAAGAAATACTGAAATAATCGTAGGTCGGTGAAGTGTTAAGATAATCAAAGAAATTAAGAGCAAGCCTTAAAAGGGGAGAACATTTATTAAACGCGCATTTTATTGTAATATTAGGCATTTGTTAACGCCAACGTCATTTTTCGTCTCGGAACAGTGATAATATTATCCTGGAATAAGTCAGCTTTTGCATATGCTTTACTGTAAAAATAACACACCATGAAACGGTATTTAGTGGGACTTTTAAGGATTAATGTGACTTAAGTAAGTGGTACATTTTAGTAGTCTTTAGTAGTCTCGAGAGCCTGGTTTTTTGTAATTTTAAATGTGTAAGTTCAAGATCCAGCTCAGTTTTTATATTATAAATTAACGCGTTTACAGAACGTGCAAAATTGCGACTTCAGTTTGATTGTCCAATTATGAACAATTGTAAATTCATCGGTAATAACGTTTACGACACATACAAAGCAAACGATGTAAGAAAATTACTGAAATACTTAATACTCGTCTGAAGTATAATGTATGATAAAAAATGAAATATAATTAAAAATTTGATCATTTAGTTATATTAAGGAAACTGTAAGGATATCCTAATTATTATATAAACTTATTTTAAATATAAATAGTTAAGCATCGAAAGTATCACTTTGATATTAAAATTAAAAGAATTGAAAATATGGAATTAATTGTTTTAGCCTGAAAATGATTTCCATGAAATTTGAAAAACTACCACACAAATATTGTACGATATTAAATTTATTCATTAAAGAAAATTTTGTATATAAGAAAAACATGAAAAGGAAAAAACAACATTCTTAAATTTCTTTCATCTTTTACTCAGTCAATTTCTTAAAAAATGCATTAAACTGTACAGTCTAATGATTATTGCTTCTCTTGTGCATTAATTTTGTACACGGAATACTACTTCGTACATAAACATGAAATTAAAGTTAAACTACAAGTTAAACTGACACTAAAATTACTATTATGAATTTTATTTAAAGCGTGATTACACCGCAAAAAAACCCAATTTCGCACAAGAGAAATATTTCCAGAAGATTAGAATCGGTGTTCTCGTTGAAGACAATCCTCAGACTGAAAACTTGATTAAATTCCGCGTAAGAGACCGGAAAGTGATGTAAAGAAGATCGATAAAAACCAAGCAGCGGATTCCCAGCTGTTCTTGCATACTGAAGTGTGGAACTGTTATATTGTGACTGTCTAAATTAACTGCAATTATAATGAAACAGATAGCAATATACCAGGTAACAGTATGAAGTATAAAAACTTCCGCTTTTCCGCAGCGGGTGGATCTGCTATGCGTTGATTGTCATTGAATGAAGTACGGCTGCTCTGTTTTCCATTTCAAAACAAAACACTTAACTTTCAGCCGTACCCAAATGAATAACTGTGCCCATAATTATGAAAGTGGTCTAAGTCATATATTTCTTGTTTCTGCTTCTTGTAATTTGCTTTTTTTATTTTAATTTCTATCAACCGAAAATCATGGTCATTCGGTAGAAAGGAATGATCCGATACCAAAAATTTGTGGTCTACTGTTTCAATATTATTATTTGATGACTGAGCAATTTTCATCCATGTGAATGCTACTTTAATGTTACGATTTTGGCCTGAACAAGCATCACTGTAAGCTATTACGTGTTTTTGAGTAGTTATATCCTCCATATACAGAAGGCCACGCGCCATTTTCAAGTTATGTTTATATAATTTCTTTATATTTTTGACTTAGACTACTTTCATAATTAACACTAAATGAATTCCATACAATTTTGAAATTACAACCACTATCTAATGGTTCATTTTTGACGATGTCGTAAAAATTACATTGAACAAATTTAGTTTAAAATAATGTGGTGTGAAATAACTGATAAACTCATTTTTTTTTAATTTTTATTTAGACCACTTTCATAATTATGGGCACAACTAATTCTTAGGCCCAAACATGCCAACGCGTATCTCAAAAATGACAGTGTACCGCTTGATCGTAGCACAGACCCAGGCACAATGTCTAGACAATTCTTGAGAGGGAGAAACATAATATTTATATTTGCTAGACTTTGTTAAAAATCTTCAACACCAGTCTGACTTGTTGTAATATGGCAAAGGACTAACCCTTTGCACTCTCAACAATTTTAATTCCAAAATCGAGACATTCTGCCAAGAATAGTTCCATTCTACACGATTTCTTCCGTTTCGTGCATATAAAGTTTATTGATGTAATAGTGATGTTTAGCGATGTAATAGTTGTTTTAAATAATAGTATGGAAATTTTTAGTGTCGCCTTATCTTTAGAGCCTAACGTATGTTATCAACACATTTATTATGTTTCCTGTAACATGGATTCACAAAAGTCTCAACTATGACCGTCGAGGATTAGGCAGATTGACATGATTTAATTATGCGATTGAACGAGGGACTGACAATAGTTACGCCATACTTCATTGCTTTATGTGTCACCTTAAGCTCGGTTTATTGTTTCTGACAGTAACGTAGGTATTTCGTTTTTAGTTACGCCTGTCTTTAGTTACGTTTGTCTTCGTCACTGTAATTTATGTAATTTTTGTATTATTGTTTTTTCTTGCGAGATTTTACGTTGTTCCGAATATGCGTTTTATAAAATTAGGAACACCCACTTGAAGAAAACCAATGGAACCGGAGCATAGTATGCAAATGACAAGTAATCAGAATCCTGCCTGGCACACTGAACCCAATATACTTCGTGGATGAATCGTTCTCATAATTCGCTTGATAGAAATACGTGTACTGGATGCTCATTGTTTGCGTTAAATGATTCTATTGAAAGAAGTATGTTTCGAACCTTATTGTGTTTTCTTTTTAATCACCTTCTTGTCAGACTTAATTGCATACGTTTTGAAAACAAATTGTACATAAATTAACCTATACAATTAATAATGATTCATTCATATCCAGTTTTCATAGCATTGTTCCGTTTTAATGATAATTAGGTCATTCTATATTATCAGTTAATTAATTAATAGTACGTAAATAATTTGAGTTATTCTCCCTTGGCACTGAAATGATAACTCTGAGACACCATTAAAAATTGCCATAACACTATTTCAAGCAATTTTTACATGACTGTATTTGTATTTAAGATAGAATTAAAAATTTATCTGTTGTAAGGCTAAAAATAATAAATCCTGTTAATCCTTTGCACTCCAAACAATTTTAATTTCAAAACCGTAACATTTTTAACTTAGAATAATTTCGTTATACATGGTTGATTTCCCTTCGTGTGCATAAAGTGCATTACTATCTCTGTGTGTTATGTGTTAAGTGTATTATGTGAGCCGTTTATTTTGAAAGTGGCCTAAGTCCATTTAAAAAGAAATCGAGTCAGCTACCATAATAGTTACATTTTGTTACTAATATATTTAAAATCGTTAAGATTCTGTAACACGAAAATTTTCTGGTTGATAAAGCGATGAAAAAGTTTATTTTGAAAGTGGCGTAAGTCCCATTGTGAGAGTTTCAAATGGATATGGAAAATAATTATGCAATACAATTTTATGAGATCCCAGATTTATGTTTAATTATCAAAGTAACAGTTGAATTATCAATGTGCAATGAATTTGTTTTAAACAACGGAACAGTGCCTGTCCACAGAAAATGCGATTTTTAAAAGGCTAAAAAATAATGACGGTGAAAGAGTAAATTGGTTTAAAGTATGTTGGATGAAATTTTTGAGAAGCGATTCATGTAAGCTATTCTATAAAACGACAATGAACCAGGATGCACCATTCAAAACTTTGGATTCACTACCGTAACGGGGAAGATCGAAAAACTTTAATAATATTCAGTTGGCATCACTATATAAAAAACCGAGACCACTCACAAACCTAAAATATAAGGACATAATGGATTTATTAGATTGTATACCACCTGCAAATCACAGTTATTTTAAATACCTCCCGTGTACACAAACTGAAGAAGACTGAATAATAATTAACAAAACTATATTAATTTTAATGTAAAAATTATTTAACAAAGAATGAAAGTTGAATATTTTTTTGATTTTATAACATAAAAGTGTATACATTTATTTTAATTTCAAGGGAAATTTACTTTTCCTATGGATTTGTGCTTTCTTAAGAATTGAAAACGTCGTTTCATTGAGTTTGAAAATGGCGTAAGTCCATTCATAGCCATAACTAATAATTATTCACTATGTGATATCTTTCTCGTCCTACATTTCATTTCAATTTAACACGTTTCACCTCTAAAATTCGAATAATTGAGTACTTTGAATTTAAGTATTAAACGTTTACTTATCGTTCCGTGTCAACGTGTAACTTCGTAAGTCTATTATTGGCTTTTAAATAATTAAATTGCTCTCTACGATGTCGTTTAGCAATCCCCTGGGAATCGGAATAAATAATTCAATGCAAACGTAACTTTAACTTAAAATGTAACAGTTGGTAATTATATTGAAACTATTTAGCATTTAGAGTTAAATTCGTACTAACTTTCGAAATTTGCATTCGACATGCGTACTGTGTAAACAACTTTGGAATTAAAAGGAACATAACTAGTGCATCGGTGCTCACGTTGATGAAACATGTATGTAATTCCAAAACTTGTAACAGATGCTCGTTATAGAATGTGTATGAATTTTGAATATCGTATGGGAATTTTTAAATTTCTCGATGGCATCTGACGCACCACGTCGTGAATACAAAAATGTTCACAGCACATGGCGCGTTAAGTGGTATTTTTTAAACGTTATTTCGTTACTGGAAAATTACAGGTTATTCGAAAAAATGTTTGATATGAAAGATACAGGAATCGATGCACGAATATATTTTATGGTTACAATAATACTGTTGCAGCGGCTGTGTATATAAACTTCCTTCAATTAATGTTGTTTTCAACAGTACATATAAAGAATTGATTCTTCTGCACTTGTACAAGTCAACGATATTTGCAGTGACTCACGGAAAATATTTCGACACTCTTTAAATCTAAAAAACTTTTTAAAAATTGAACCAACCAACTTGACTGTTCTGGAGCAATTAGGAGCATATTCGTTTACTAAAGGAAGGACAAAAATAATTTCGAAATAGTTGTAATTCGTAGATATTACATGATAAAATAAAAAAGACATTTTTAAAAACATTTCTATTTCAACTCGTAATGAAAATTTAAAATATGCATTTCGCAGAGGTTAACTAGACGCGTGCTGAAAATTTAAAAAAAATCGATTGACACAGAAGAAAATTTGTGGAGTTTGAGCAGAAACTTGTCGAGAATCGTGAAAAATTGCCATTTTCACCATTTTTAATGGCAAGTAGCTCGTGTGAACGTCGATCGATTTCTACAAAATGCGTCGTACGTGGTTTAGTACCTTTAGTACGTTTAGTACCTTTAGAACCTTTAGTACGTGACTCAAATAAAAAATATTTAAGAAATTCCTTTTTTCGCGTATCATTTAACCCTTAGCACTCGAATAGTGAGTGAATCACTTAGTGACTCTGAGGCACCACGGAAAGTTGCCACATAATTATTTAAAACAATTTCTGCATCACTATACTTGTATCCAAGACATTTGTAAAAATTTAATCACTGTAAGGACGAATAATATTACAAAATTGCCCTATATGCATAAAATGAGGTGAATCGTATAAAATGAAAATGGCCTAGGTTCGAAGAAACACCTTAGTTTTAGAGTTAACCCTTTCGCTATTACGAGCGACTATAGTCGTCCTCCATAAGGTGCCACTGAGGTATTACGGGCGACTATAATCGCTTTCCATAAAGTGCCTCGTATTGTACATTCGACGAGCGTACACAGTTATGGCACATCAAGTATGTCACTCCGGACGTGCAATTTTAATCTTTTATTTTGCAACATTTATTTATGACGAAACAAATGTTTTTTTCTTAAAAAAAACACTGTCAAAGCATTCCACAGCGGAGAACCCGCCCGTAGCGAAGGGGTTAATAAAGCTTCGAGTGCAAAGGGTTAATAAATCGACGCACCTATTGAATTGCTCAAGAAGAATCGAGAGGTTTGGTCGAATCTGAGAAAAGTTATTCAGATTTGAAGAAGGCCCGAATATTTCCGTAAACAGCTGTACGCATAAAATGACACAGGAAACGTAAGATTGATTTTGCATTGTAATGAATGGTACTCACCTGTCGAAAGAGATAACGACCAGGGTAAATACGCTCGAGGTGACGGTCACGTAGGTAATAAAATTATTAATCGTGCAGTAGACGGTGCCGAATGGCCAGGTGGAATTCAGCAGAACGGTGAAGTTGAAACCGCAGTTCAGCAATGACATCATTAGATCAGCCACAGAGAGATTGACTAGGAAGTAATTGGTAACGGTACGCATTCGTCGGTGAGCTGAAATAGCGATCATTAATTAGCATTATGCTGGAGTATATAACAATACTGTACAGATCTGGAATAATGTCTACCAAGGAGACACAAAGTTAAGTTTCAGCTGCTTGAGATTATCAGAATGACAAGCCGTTGTTCGCTCATCGTGTAAAACGGTGTACTCCCTTTGATTTATGACTTTGCTTACTTTAGAACAATTTCGTATATGTCATTCAAAACGTCAAAATACGATCGTTAAATTCTTCCAGCATGTTGAAATGAAATTCTAATTAATCTTCAAGATAAACAAAATTCCTTTATTTCGATCAATTTCGGTAGAAGTTTGCTTTAGGAAAGCAGTGACCTTAATCTTGATGTATATTGTCGAGTAAAAATTACTGTTTCAGATAACCTTGTTTATTTCTTAAAAAGTTGTTAACTATTGAAAGTAGAACATTCTCCAAGCGAATATCTTAAATTTTTGTACGTTAACACTTTGCTCTACGATTTATTTTATAACTACCATAATTTACTAAAAGATAAAGAAAATAAAAAATTGTTGTATGACTATATGTTCTCCAATGGATGTACATTAATAACAAATAAATAAAATATGAATAACATGCATAGAAAATTAATAATCTATACCACGAGTTTGACACGGTGTTGTGAGGCAACGGGTTAAGAACGAGAACGTTCAATAGAGTACTAAATACGCTTCTGTAAAAAATTAACCCTTTGCACTCCAAGCTGTTTTAACTAGAAACGAAAGCATTTTTTCTGGCCTAGAATATTTTCGCACAACATACAACATTTTCCAATAATAGATAAATTTTTATCAATTTCTCCCAAACACGGTAATGTGAAAATTGTTTTAAATAATAGTGCGGTATTTGGTATTAATCCTATTGTTATGTAAATAATAATGGCTAAAATCATGTTTAATGATGCACCAGAATCATTATTCGAGTGCTAAGGGTTGAGAGGTCGCAAAAATCTTTATAAAATTATTTTTAAAAACCTCGAGACTATCACTTTGTACCTTAAAGCTTCTAATTTTTTAATCAGATAATTAGCAGTTTTTGTTCCAATGAGTATGTCTGCCTTGTTTTTTAAAATGAAGCACAACAAGCAAATTTTCAAAAATTGATATCAACTCTAAATGTATGCACTGGATAAAACAATTTTGTTTTTGCGAAATCGGTGAAGTTCTCATATAGAGCGCACTGTTCCCTTTAATTTGCTGTTTTTCGTTTTGTTGTACAATTTTTATTGACCGATTTATTCGCGATCGCATGAAAAATAGTACCAGTCAATTTAAGCAGCAAAAGTTTACTATAGAGACATGACAAAGATTGTTTTAGTAAAACTGAAAAGTTTTCCTTGAACAGAATTCAGATATCATTTCGATAAGATTTTTTTCGACCTAAAAATTTGCATATTAACAGTTTTTTTTTCAGAAAACGTAATGCCACTTCGAGTAAAACCATAGAATTATTCAAGCTCACGTTCTTTTCAAATTAAACGTATGCACAGGCACTGTGCAAAATACCACATCTATCAGATTCTTTTTTGTCCTTCTTCCTCGGTGGTGGAACCTGCTATAAGGTCAGACAAGTAGAAAGATCGCGTATTTTACGTTATGTGTCCTCTGTGTCACGGTTTTTCTCTTTATCATGCAGCGTTTCAACGGTTATTGCATTTTTCCTCACGTTAACAGCATTTTAGGCACAAAAAGAACTTTAAAAAGTGCAAGAGAAATATTTTTATCCTTCTTCATCGAAACGATAACTGCACCCTATGAAAGTTGCACGAAGTCACGCATCTTCAAATGGTATCCAACTCAGACTCCATAGTTCGTGACTTTTCTTTTTACTTCAAACTCACTCTCCGTGTACGTGTGCCATTTCCTGCTTTTTAATAACGATTATTGCCCCATCTCTGTTCGATAACTTCTGTCAATCGATTACGCAATTAAGCACTATGGTCTTTGCCATTAATACGTTAACTGTTATGTCAGTTCCTTGGGACTAACGGTATCAAATTCACAAATTAATGTGTTATATGTAATTTATATAATATTAGGTTGGGGAAAAAGAAATCCATTACTTTTACGCGAACTTCAAGATATCATTTAACATGTTTCGGATTGTCCGATTTGGGTCAAGTATGCACCGTTTTGTTCTATAATTTGTTGCCATTTTAGAGGTAGCTTCATAATGCCTGTCTCATAGAAGTCTTGGTCCCTATTGGCGAAAAACTCTAGTAATCGATTTTCACAATCTTCTCTTTGTGCCAATTTCTTATCGCTAAGGAAGTTTTGAAATGCAAGAAAAACATAGTAATCGCTTGGTGCCAGGTCCGAACTACATGGTGGATGTATCAAAACTTCCCAACCAAGCTCTCGCAGTTTTTGGCAAGTCACTATAGACGCGTGTGGCCTGGCGTTGTCCCGATGGAACACAACACCTCTCCTGTTGGCCAATTCTGGCCGTTTCTGTTCAATCGCTAGCTTCAAACGGTCCAGTTGTTGACAGTAGAGATCCGAATTTAGTGTTTCACCATATGGAAGCAACTCATAATAAATAATTCCTTCCCAGTCTCACCAAATGCACAGCAGAACCTTCCTGGCCGCTAGTCCTAGTTTGGCCATCGTTCGAGCCGCTTCACCGCGCTTTGACCACGATCGTTTTCTCACAATGTGTCGTATGTAACCCATTTCTCATCCCCAGTCACCATCCGTTTAAGAAATGGGTCGATTTCATTCCGTTTGGCCAAGGCTTCGCAGATGGAAATTCGATCCATCATGT
>CM052089.1:8715624-8726376 GCA_028453745.1 Agapostemon virescens
AATTACCGCAGATAAAAGAATTTCCACCACTATACCCACGCACGCATACTTTTTGACAATAAACTTAGCAAGCTATAAAATTCACCAGAGAATATAGTCTTGCAAAAATGACAAGATTCAATTTATGTAGATTTTAATTGAATAAAGAAGCATACGGATTCAATTTCTATGAAGACAATTTTGTTACTTCAATAATTGTAAAATAAAAACTGTAGAAAAGGTCGTTTAAGCCCCTGTGGCAGCTTTAGTGTTAATAGACGCTCAAAACGATGATTTCAAGTCAAAACTATCCACACTCTTAAATTACTTATTATTAGTTAGCAAATCGACAAGTATTCTTTCAAGAGTCCGTTTCGCTACGATTCAAGATGTCTCAATGGCTTTTTTAATTAAAAATAAAGTTACGAAAACGACGAACTGCGATATAACAGTAGCGATACAAACGAGCAAGCTTTGCTGTTTAGTTAGGATAATTCGTTTAGCCAAGAAGTGCCCAAGAGAGAACGTCTTTATAGATCCAGAAGGTTCGAATGGTGCTCAGTGTCTTGACTATATGAACTCATTAAAAGAAACGATACAATTAATCCGGCTTGTAAAGGTTTTATCTTTTTTTTTTTTTCTTCGTTAACGAAGTTACCAATGAAAGCCTGCGAACACGCCATACACTGTTCTTGTCCAATTTTCAAGAAAACCGGTATTCCATTTAACTTCTCGAGAAACGAAGTGCATTCACTATTTCGAAGAGTTATATATGTTTCCCATTATGGGGAATTGATAATTAAAGGAATCGAAATTATTCATGAGTGTGAGCAAGAGTTTATCGACGGCTCGCCAAAATGAAGAACGGATCATCCTTTTCGAACGAAATCAAATATAACGGCGGGCTGCTTCGCAATTAATGTCGACTTTTATGGCCGCTTTCAAAACTTTCAAAATTGGCATGTTACCTTACATGGCTATCCGACGGAATTAAGTTACTATAGTTTCGCTTTATAACGCGTAATCTTCACGTTGTTAATAAAAAAAAAAAAAACTGCACACCAGAGGAAGTGTTTATCATTCTTCTTTAAGTCGAAGTATTTATGGTAATAGTGAAGCAGCAGCGAACGAAAAGATGTAAAAGAAGTATATGACGATACAAAAATTAATCGTATTAAATCCTTCGCGTAATTACACGATTTACAAAAATTCATTTTTCTAATCGCGTAACGAATAACTGTCAATTGTACATTCGCAATTTGCAATCATCGGTGCTTCATTTTAAAATGATAAGAATTTAATGTAGCCGGACTTTCGTTTGACAATTGAGCCGTTTATTTTGAAAGTTATTAGAATAGATGCTCCACTAAAGATATTGACTTCGTTATTTTTCATGAAAACATCCTTATAACTGCAGTCACTGTGAAATAAACAATTTGGAAGCACTCGTTTGATCAATGGTGGTAAGTTTATTGTTCATACCTTTTTAAAAAAGAAAGTTCTCTTCGATCGATCGAAACTTATCAGTTATCAACACGAAAACTGAACAGGAGCACTGCGAAAGGTAATTCTTTCGCACAAATAAACCAAAATAATAGAATTTCAGGTAATAGAATGTTAGAAATAGAATTTCTAACATGCGTGTACCACATACTCGCATCTCCACATGCTGTCATACATAAATAGTGGTTACGCGAGCATTCAAAGGTATAGGACAAAACCAGGCAATTAATCAATACAATAATCCAATACAATTACTCGCATAATTTGTATTCGCTGTGAACAGTGAAGTAAAGATTATGGTTAAAAGTTAATTACAATTTTTTGACTCTTTGCACTTGCATATTGCTTCCTACTCGACATTGTAAAATTTAAACAGTTTAGCAACTTCGTGACAATTTAAATACGCATCAGATTTGATAATATTTATATTCGTTTACTTAGATATGTAATATTAACACTAGAACTACCGAACAATAAAACCAACGATATACATTGCTTTGTAATAACAACAAAACTGCATCTATTAAAACTTCATACAATACTTATTGTAAGGTATACATCATTAAAGAAGTATATCCGCAAAATTTATGATGAGAACATTTTTATAACTTCAATAATTGCGAAAGGAAAACTAGGGACCAGTCAAAATGACTGATTTGGTAGTTCTAGTGTTGAAAAGAAATTGAATTATGCTTCTGATTTTTAGCATATTATTACGCTTCCGTTTTTTGTTTAGCATTTATCTCATTTTCAGAAAAGGAAAACGCGACCAGAATAGTTAGCTTGATATCAATAATGTTTCAGTTCTCGCAGCATTTTCTTCGCACGCACCATTAACGATTGTCACAGCGTATTTTTCACCGTTACTAAACGTGCTAAAAGAAATGGCGCGAGATATCTTTCGCAATAAATCCCACAGCACCGTTTTAAGTTATACTTAGCTTAAAGACATGCCAATAATTAATTTTTGAAAAGCACTTATATCTCTCTCTCTTTCCTTTATTTCTCTTCTTTTGTTTCTTTCATGTGTATTGACCAATCGAGCTGAAATCAGCTACCGGTAGCATCCACTCGAGCGACACCGTGATAGCGCGATATACACATCGCTGGGGTAGCGTATTTGATACGTGCATGAAGATTGCAAGAGTCCGGAATATTCCGTATTTGCATTTTCGCGACCTTTATGGCATATATCTACGACCTAGATAAAAAATTCATGCGATTTTTTACCGGCAATCGAATAGTGTTCCTCATCCCTGTGAAATATTGAAATGCGACTACGTCTAAACGAATTTGCGATGGCAAACGAATCGATTCAGAAGCTATGTTAGCTTGAGGTTCAATGTTGTGTCAACAACTTTGAACCAACGTAATTCTGAATCAATCGCTTTATTTTCCGTGGATTGCGCAGAAACTCGTACGTTACACGTCGAGTATTTTTCAATGGAACATGTTTATTTTAGGTCGGGAGCGATTGATTGTAGAACTTGCATACAATCGGTCACGAAAATATTTGAACAGTTTTTAAAGCGGAATAACTTTTCTAAAATTGAAATATGCAACTCGAATCTTACTACCAGGTACGTAAACATGAAACCGAAATTTATGCATAGAAAATACACCTCGAAACAAAAATATAGCACACCTTATATTTTCCCATATTTTGTGTTAAAAGCTGATTAAGATACATATTTTCTTTTACCGATAACTCAGAGCATGTCTGTGGATACAATTTACGAAATATCGTCCACAACATACATTTCGACAGGATTCTAACACAAAAGATGTGAATATTATTGTTCGCAAGCGGGATAAAATGATAACAGTAAATGTACGCTTTCCAGTTACACCGAAGCTCGCGAATTGCGAACATCAAGCTCGGAACGTAGTTAATAAAGTCCGTGATATTGTTTCATGTTATATATAGTGGATCACTTTAAAATTCGGACACTATACAGTTTTCACTTTGCCGCATTGTAATTTTGTTCACGATAAAGAAAAAAAAATTAATTCTAAATTACATTACTGTATAGGGTCCAGTTAATAAAAGCATAATTTTTATTTATATAATTACTAACGTTTACGAAGTATTCTATTTTAAACGAAACAATGTCTAGTTTTAACTTGACAATAATATTCGGACACCTCGGAATATAACAATTTGCGTGAGCTAGTGTGATATTTAATGCGATTGTAAGGGATGTTTACAAACATTACAGTCTGTGTAAACTGTCTCTAGCCACAGAAAATCAGTTGTGTTTAGATATGCACTAAGTTCACTGGCGATGATCGGACGTAAGAGAAACACTTCATACAACGTACGCCAACTTGTAATTTTTCACAATGCAAAAGGTGAATCTTAAAGGAAAATTACAGCAATGCTTAAAATTAGTAAAAGTACAGTGTGAGATATTATTAAAAGATTTAAGAATGAAGACCGAATACAATCTATTCCGCAAAGAGGCTAACAAAAATTTTAGACACGCGAGATAAAAGAAAAATTACAAGAAAAATAAAGAAAGATCCTACATTAAGTGCACCAAAATTAGCTGCCGAATTATTAGAAGAGACTGGAAAGAAAGTGCACCCCCAAAGAATACGCAGAGCATTAAAAGAATGTGGTTATAATGCACGAGTTACTCGAAAAAAACCGTATGAGAATGAAACTAATAGAAAAAAAGATTAAACTTTGCGAGAGAATTTGTTTTAAAAGAAGATTCGTGGTGGAATGACGTTATTTTTAGTGATGAGAGTAAATTCAACATTTTTGGATCGGATGGGCGAAGAATGGTGTGGCGAAAGAAAAATGAAGAATTAAAACTTAAAAATACGAAGCCGACTATAAAGCACGCAGGTGGAAATGTACTTGTATGGGTATGTATCTCAATATTTGGAATGGGTGAATTAATTTTTATTGATAACACAATGGACGAAAATGTATACCTGAACATTTTAAAAAATAATTTACGTAAAAGTGCAATAAAAATGGAGATTCAGAATACATTTAAGTATTATCAAGATAATGACCACAAGCATAAGGCACGTATCGTACAGGAATATTTGCTGTATAATTGTCCAAAATTATTACAACCGCCACCTCAGTCCCCAGATCTGAATCCTACAGAGAATTTATGAGATAAACTAGACCGACGAATTAGAACAACTGCAATAACATCTAAAGAAATGTTAAAAGAACTACTAAAAGAGGAATGGAATAATATTAGTAAAGAATATTTGAAAAAAATGATTTGCAATATGCCTCAACTATTAAAAGAGGTCATTCGTCAAGAAGGATATCCTACACTATATTGAATTACTTTTCGTTTGTAAAAATTAGTACAAAAACTATCAGTTTTTAAAACTGTCCGAATATCATTGTAACGTTAAAATCAGACATTGTTTTGTTTAAAATAGAATATTTAATAAACGCTAGCAATTATATAAATAAAATTTATACTTTTATTAACTAGACATTATGTAGGAATGTAATTTAGAATTAATTTTTTTTTCCTGTATCGTAAACAAAATTACAATGCGACAAAGTAAAAATTTTATAGTGTCCGAATATTGAAGTTACTCACTATATATGTTGTGAACGATATTTCGTAAATTGTATAAACAGACATGCTCTGAGTTATCGGTAAAAGAATATATATGTATCTTAGTCAACTTTTAACACAAAATATGGGAAAAAATAAAGTGTGCTATCTTTATGTCCCGGAATGTATATCGGGGTATGTATATGTTTAATTTTGAACCTCTTAACCTTCCCACATTAGGAAGCTTATAATACTACACGATTTCATACGCGAAGGTCGCAAGGATGCTTTGTAAACAATAACAGACGGGTCTCCTTCTCGCGAAGCGGTGATTGTCTCCGGGTTAGTCTTGTTGTGAATCAAATGACACATGGGTCGCAAGTGAAATACCTCATTCGAAGTCGGACATTTGGTGGTGTATCACTACGGAAAGATCAGTGCGAGGAATTGTAAACATATTAAAGGTGGTGAATAGTGCGGTGTGGAATATTATAAGAAGATATCGCGACGAGGGCGGACCGATTTAAACTTCAGGAACTCGTCCAAAGAAATTTAGTATTCGAGACTGACGCTTCTTAATAAGTGAAATCAAGAGAGACCCCAAGCAAAGTGCACCAAAGCTACCTACAAAAATGAACGAGAGGCTTGGAATTAGGAAGATGCAGAATTGGAATTATGCAGAAACTGTACGAAGAATATTAAGACCAGAATGACATCATGGCCGGAAGATAGAACATTCATCGATTCAAGAAAGAAGTTAATACAATTCGCGAAAAAGTGTGTATTAAAGTGAGTGAATGGTGAGACAGTGTAATTTTTGTGGCCGAAAGTGAGTTTGACATTCTTGGTGGCGATAAAAGAGTGACAGTGTGGTGAAAAAGCAAAGAATTAAAATATGGCGGCCGATCAGCGATGGTGTGGGGCTGCATATCCAGCTTCGATGTTGGTGAATTGATATTTATAGATGGTATTATAGACAAAAATATGTATTTAAGTATTTTAAAAAGTGATTTAAAGAAAAATGCCAGGGATATAGGGATTGGAAAGATGTTCAAATGTCATCAGTATTCCAAGCAGAAAGCCAGGATTATACAGGAATTTTTACTCTACAATTGTTCTAAAATGCTAGAGGTTCCTCCCCAATCCCCAGACTTAAATCCCACTGAAAATACGTACAAAAACAATAAGTACTGCAGATGAATTAAAAAGTCATTCGCCATAAAATGGAAGAAAATCGTAACTGACTGCTTGTAAAAAATAATTTGTAATATGCTAAATCGATTGAAACATGTTTCCAAACTGCAAGGATATTCGACTAAATATTAAATGTTGACTAAATTTTATTTTACAACTGCAATTTAAAAAGTGCTCTAATATTTGTGTGACATAAAATTTCGCATTTTTTGAGTTTATCATCATTCCTCAACCATATGGAAAAATTGAACCATGTTTTGTATATGCAAATATAAAATATATGTATGCATGAAGTTTCATCGAAATCGATCAAAATTGCTATGATAAATGTACTCGACGATAAAATTAAAAGATCAGTAAATTTTCACCGAAACATTGTCAATGTTTGAACAGCTGTAACATCGTTAAAATGAAAATTTAGTGTACATCCATAAAGACTTTTATTTCTTGCTATATAATTTGTAACATGACACAGAGTTATAAATATATCAAAGCAGTATTAAATTAATGATGAAACACGGCTATTGTTAATAATTTCATTATGAAACTTTTACTAACGTATTTTTGACACTTGTCTGATTAAAGTAAAACCAAGCATCGCATAACTTTTATAATGAACATTTGTTTATTCTATTGACGATCTTGTAGAACCTCCATTATCCCAATACGTATTCTGCATGTAAACAGTTTAATTTAATACGATTAATATACATTCAGATTTATTGTGCAAATCAGTAAAAGTTGAATAGTAATAATTAATAAATTAATGTAGTAGATTAGGGCGGATAGAAATTTCTACCATGTCGTGAATCAAACGAATAAATATAATCCAAATTAAGCAGCGTTTGATTTAATTTTAACCAGATAAACGTTACAAATATGTCAGTAAACGTTCTATACAAGAATAATAAAAATTAACAATGTTTTGTCACTGTATTACTAATTAGAGATTGTTTTATTTAAATTTGGTACGAAATCATTGTGTAAATGAACTTATCGATTACTGTCGTGCTGTTCTTTGAAAGTCTAATATATGAAGAAACGAAACCAATAAATTAACGATTATATTTCGATTAAACATTTATAGTTTTCAACAACTATTACGGTTTCTCCATTGCATGTAAACACAGCCTCGTTGCTAAATAACCCCGAATTGTATGCAAATTCTGTTCGATGATTCGCAGAATTTATCTTTCGGCACGTTTAATCAAATCCATTAACTAACTTTATTGATTTATTAAGGATAACGGCCGAGAAGATTGCTTTGTTGTTTACATATCTAACCATCGCCGAAATTGCGAATAGAAAATCAGAACCCAATTAGAAACTCCGAGATCAATCGTGTGAACGCCAATGTAAATCGAAAATGAAATTAGCCGTGCACGTAATTAGAACTTTACCATACATACAGTAGCGAACGAAAGTATTCGGACACTCTTCAAACCTAAATAACTTTTTTAAGATTAGACCAAACGTCTTGACATTTTTTGAGCAATTAGTTGCATTGATTTAATAAATAATATGCAAAATAGATTTTGTAAATATTGGAACTGCTGTGAATTACATGACCAATAAAAAGGGAAGTTTTTAAATACTTTTTATTTGAGCCACGCACAAAAAATTTTAAAGACGCATCTGGTAGATCTATGATAGTTATACGCATGCAAAAAAATTCATTAAAATCGATCGACGTACACACGAGCTACGTGCCATAGAAAATGGTGAAAATCACAATTTTTCACGATTCTTGATCAATTTCTGCTTAAACTACAGAAATTCTTACTTCTTTCTACGCGTGCCATTTTTTCCCGCGTCAATCGATTTCAGTGAGATTTTCAGCATGTGTATAACTAACACAGTTCTGAAAAACGCATATTTTAAATTTTCATTACGAGTTGAAATAAAAATGTTTAAAAAAATGTCTTTTCTACTTTCCCACGTAATTTCTACCAATTAAAATTATTTCAAAATTATTTTTGCATATCATTTAGTAAATCAATGCTGCTAATTGCTCCAGAAAAGTCAAGCCGTTTTGGTTCAATTTTGAAAAAGTTATTTAGGTTGGAAGAGTGTCCCAATACTTTCGTGCGCTACTGTACGTAATAATTGTGCTCCTGTATGTGTAACTGCATTTAATTATCGAAAGTCTCGTATTGCCGTCTTTTTTCTTTAGTAACAAATAAAACGTGGTATGATATCACTTGCAGGCACCCGAGGAGAAAAGGTTTACCACGAAAGTTGCAAAGTATGAGGTGTACAATACACATTAGTTAACAAAATTTGGAAATTGTCTGTTGTTATGGCAAAATCAAGGTCGCCTTGAATTTTACAAATAGGAATCTACATCTTTTTTATTAGATTATAGTGAATATCGAGGCAAATTCGAAGCACATATTGCATGATATTTTTAATAACATAGTACTCGTTTTATCAGAAGTTTAAATATAAAATATTTAACTCTTTGTCGTATTTGACTTTAACACTTTGACTGCCATGTCACCCCTATATGTATAAGTGACAGAATTATTTTTCCATGTTTAAAAATAAACTTGTACACTAATATATTCGTTGCAGTCAATTTAGTTCATATCTGAAGACTATAAGAAGGATAAAGGATAACTATGTATCAGACATTTTAAGTTTTCAATTGTTGCTGCATTAAATAAATTACTTTGACTTTGTGGAATTTTTTAGGCTGTTGGTTGGACAGTTAAAGTGTTAAGACAGTGTCGATATAATTTATATAAGATTGCTGAATGTACATGCATAGATAAAAATTGTTATAAAAGACGTCCTTGACATTACGTGTTAAGGTGAAGGCCATTAGCTAGGTCCGAAAAGAATTAACATTGCATCAACTTTTAATATTTCTCTAACGATGCTTTTTGGCTATATTAGAAATAAAAAATACCTATTTGTAATACCCAATATGCAAGTTGTTCGACGCAGGTAAAAGAAAATTTAAAGAGTGATTCTCTATAAAGATATAAAACGAAAATGAAGAGTACGTTAATTGCGTTTTCAGCTATGCATTTTAGTTACTAACAATTAAAAATCATAAACGCAGGCGACAGTCATGTATTAAGCGCATGCTTATTGTATAGTTTCGTCTTGTATTGTTATATATGTTTTTATACAGATTCAAAGTTGGCTGTACGTAATAATAATCTAATAATATATTTAAATAATGATAGACTAATTAAGAATTCCCATTTACTCGTCAATTTTTCAAAATTAAATTGTTTTTAAATTAAATTTAAATTAAAAATGAAATTATTTGGCAACGATTATTTCGTTTGAAATGTATTACGATCGAGACTTTTTGATTTGGTCATAAATAGAAATCGGAACGTTGAGATCTCAATTTAGTTCTCATCCCAATTATTGAATATATGTTTTCAATTATTCGGGGAAAACGTTTCGTGTAAAACCATTTTAAAACGTTTAAAATACACTTAAATATTTGAAATTCTGAGCATAGTACTAATGAAGTACCGCACAGTTATTTTAAAATCCCCTTGACACGTATGCGATGCATAAAGCGTATTGTTTCATCATCTGTACACAAGTACCTCAAAAATAAAAATTTCATTTTCCCTTTGAATAAGATACAATTGTTTAAACTTATTCTGTAACCTAACGAGCATTAAAATTGTCTGGTATGTATTGTCTTGTAAAAATGCCATGATTTAATTTAGTTGAATTATTTGAAATCTGTTGTTTCGATTCCTATGAAGGCAATTTTGTCACTTCAATAATTGTAAAATAAAAAGTCTGAGAAAGGTCATTTGACCCGCTGTGGTAGGTTTAGTGTTAAAACAAATTATATAGAAATAATAACGCATTAATAACAGCACGTCGTTTGACGGTAAAGAAAAGTCAGCGAATCCTGCTGCGTAACACTGTCAATGGAGCTTTACGCTGACTTCTAACTTCGCGCTCTACGACTCTTTCCTGTATTATATTACCGTGTCCAGTTAATGTCATTTGAATAGTTACGTGGCGACTGGTGAGAAAGTTTCATTGAAGTAGCAAAGATTTGCTAACTTCGTATTTAAAATTTCGTGACAGAGTTTAACTTTTAACATCGAATTCGTTTAACGAATTTCAAAGTTTAACGATTATTCTACATATTACATTTTATATTTAGTAGCAGCTATATACTTTAACGATCCTCAGTTCCTTAGTTTCCGAGATATTCACGAAGATTTATTTTCAATTTTATTTGCTTTACTTTGGATCTGGGTTAAGTTTCAATCAGTTTAAAAATAGTCTTGCTAGACAATTAACTCGAATCTCTGATCCGTTTGACGTCCTAGCTTGATTGACGGAATAAAAATCCTCGCTGGCTGAAACTGCGGGTTCATGAAAGGGTTGGCTCAACGTCCATACCTATCAAAATAAATCTGATAGATAGAAAAAACTCATCCCCAATGATAGGGATCATCTCCACCATGATGTTCTCTTGGCATGCGGCTGGCGAGACCTAAAATATCATTGTTAAGACAAGATAGTCTAAACAGATTCGACCGTTCAC
>CM052089.1:8731376-8762597 GCA_028453745.1 Agapostemon virescens
AAGATCATAGATAATAATGGCCAACATATACTTGAATAAAATTCACTTCGAATAAAAGAATCATTTAAGCAAAAAATTACAAAAATCTCTCAATACTTTTCCGACTATTCAATATGTATTATGGCGCAAACATACAGAACAGAGCAGAAATTGCTATCATTGTAGATTAGTGTAATAAAGTAGAAGAAAGTGCAACATAAGTGCATTCCGCGTTACGTGAGCCAGGTGTTCAGTGTCATTTTATGCACACTGAGAAGAAAGTAACACCACCTTGTATGCTATCTTCATAAACACCACGCAATCACATTGACACTACGCTCCTCGACATCCGCCGCCATGTTCCCGAAGATGTTAGAATTTTTCGTTAATAATTTGAAAACGAAACGTCGAATTGCAAATTGGCAAGAAAAATATTGCTTAGAACCACCCTAAAAATCTCCTATGTCAAACTTCTTTGAACTGTACGAAGCACCCTGTAGTCATTTTAATAGTTTCTTGCAAACATCTAAAAAACGAAGACCGACCACTGGTATCGTGTTTAAGGAAAAGTTGTTTAGCAGGACGACCGTGATAATATATTTGAAGCTATTTAAAATTGTTGAAAAATCGCTAAAGTAACTCTATAATTAATAAAACCACTTCATAACAAATTAAATTGCATACTAACGCCGATTCTATATGCCGGATAAATTCTCTATTAATTAATAAAGTTCAGTATACTACAGAAATCGTAAGTTTTGAGTGTTATAATGTGTTACATGCATGTCACTGCGCGGGAACAGTAAATTACGATACAAAATACTTTCACAGGTTACGTATTTGAAGTTTTCTTTTCTTGTTTGGAAATGTCGTAAATAAATGAACATTAATTTAGTTCAAGGAAAAAAATCAAAAGGTCAGTTGTAATCAATGAAAAATTGAAAAATAATGTGAAAAATTATTATATATAAATAGAAATATTGTTGCACCGATAACAGATTATTCTATAAAATATAATATTTTGAACTGTTGGCATTATATTTTTAAAAGGGTCGCTGATTTTTCGACTTTCCTTTATGGTTCGTTCGGAAAGATTGCACCTTGATGACACGTTCTTTTACAATCCATTGAATTTCATCTGTTCGATGAAATAAAATACATGAATAGCATATTGCATATTGATAAAACTTTTCTGATGAGATACACCACTCGGTAGCAAACACTGAACGAAAAATTCGATTTCCGAAAGTCTTTTCCGTAAAAATAGTGGATCAAGAATAGAATGCAAATGCACTACCGTTAAAAAAATATTGCGACAATTATCACAGCGGCAGTTTTACGAAAACAAAGACGCCGTTGTATATTATTTTATAATTCAACTGCTGCACTGTAAACCGCGTCTATGAAATAAATAGAATTAAAACTATGTCTTTTCGTAAGCTAATATTTGATTCAGGTAGACTGAAGGGGCACAGAATTGTCATATTAACATAGAAATTATTTTATTTGTTAAATAAATAATAGTCCAATGATTAATTGTTGCGACTTACATCATTTCGGTACTGACAACTTACACATTGTAAGTATCTAGCACAAAAGCACATTAATATATTTTTCACAAGAAAGATAAAGGTTGTTCATTACTAGACTGTATATTTTTATGCAAAATAAAAATTCTCTTAAACAATTCTAAGTAACAAGAACCACTTAAAGAATTCTTCCTGCCTTTTATAATCGTTAAGTAATCCTTCTGCAGTTTTAAATCGCAACTAACCACTTCTGCCATAATTGCATAAATGCTATTAATTTTCCCTTTACATAAACATTTGACCATCCAGGAAACCATAGAAATGTTTCGGCAAAGAATAGAATGATTAAAGTTAGTAATTATCTGTGTACTTAAAACGATATGATAAATTAATTGTAAACTAATATAAAGAAACGTAACGATTAATAACAGCAATTTCTATAATCACACAAACAACGTCCCTTAATACACTTTTCTTTCATTCATTATACTTCTTTCGCATTCTCTGAACGCGCATATCTACACAAGAATTTCCGAAAGCAGTTATTTTGTAAATCACGGTGTTGTTAATAAAAAACGATGACCAATTACGGACCTCCATTTTGTGTCTTTGTAAAGTAAAGTAAGATAAAACGTGATCCCGTAGTTAATTATTTCCGGTTTAATAAAAGGAAATAGATGGAGAAGATACGTATTTTGCCCTACGGTTGCAGTTTATTCTAGCAGAAAATACATGTTGACGTGTTAGCAATTAATTAAAATAATTGCTTATCAGAATGTGGTTACATAGATTAGTTTTATGGAACAATATATTTATTACGTTGAATATAATGTATCTACCTTGCATACCTGGCATTTGCATACGGCTTTAAAAATATGTTGTGCATCCCCCAATCTCTAAACCTTAACCCCTTGCACTACGATTTATGTTTTCGATTACAGTAATTCGAATTTCCTTATGCGTAATGATTTCGTGAAAAAAGAGATACTTGATGGCCATATATTAACAACGACAAATCAAAATTTGATTTCAATCTACATATATTATAATTAATAAGGTAATTAGAAACATTTATATTTAATAGATTCTGTTCGAAATGTTCGTCACAAGTTGGATCTTTATAATACAAAGGGTTAATAAAACGCCTATATCAAAGCGAGGCAAAAATGTGGATGTTTCCGAAATTAATGTTGCATTATGTATAAAATATTCGTAATATTGATTTCGGATAACACCGAAATAAGGTGAACTGAAATATATTTAATATCCACGAATTCTATATTAAACGTAAATACTGTTCTTTACGTTCTTATCCATTTATACTCTGTGCGGTACATTTTCTGACATAGTAATATCTCTTTGAGCCAAATTAAAATTTTTAATTTATCTTCACCCGCACTATCTAAAAATAAACTTCTTCGTTTCAGTATTTTCTTTGTTCTGCGGTTCAGTAAATTTTCAAACACTTAATGTTAATTTTTACCAACTTACGCTTTAACTATAAATAAATCGTTTCTTTATTGCTCGTATTAAAATATTTCTATAGCTGGCTTTTTATGAAACTACTGACTCGTTTTAGAATTACTAAGTTAACACTTTGACTGCCATGTCACCCACATATGGGTGACGGAATTATTTGCATGGTTTCTAAATAAATTTTTACATTAATATATTCATTTGTACCAAAGTTGATGATTATACAGAAAGTGCAAGAAGATAGGAGAGCATGTTACGGCATACATGTTATTTCTTCAATTTTTATTTCAGTCAGTATCTCATTCCGATTTTATAGAAATTTTGTGGTTGCTAGTTTGGCAGTGAAAGTGTTAAACAAAGTGTTAAATAAAGTAAAATTAAGTAGTTAGTTTTATATTCTCTTCAGTTTTCTACAAGTAAACATATATCTATCTGTAAATTGGAAATATTGTAGTTTCAGACTCTGTGATAGTTTTCCATGACAGATATACAGGACAAATCTACTTGCAAAGATGAAAACTCCATCGAAAGGTCCGTGTCAACGTTATTTTGCATTATATCCTGCATTTATTTGTATTTTAAAAACGTTTGAATATTGTTTTACTAAAATAGAATTATTAATAGACTGTATAGTGTTTGCAATAACAATTTTAGGAAAGTAACAATATTAAAAACAATTATGTATATGAATATATCACACTCAACTTTTTAAAATTGATTTATATTGCACGAAAATTCTCAATTTGATTATTAGACTTACCGTGAATTAAAAAATCTATCATCTAAAAAGAAAAATTCAAGTAGCTTGGTCGAATTCCAAAAAAGTTCTTCCGTTTTAAAAGGTGTCTGAATATTTTCATTTTTCACTCTGTACGTCAACTCGTTTAAAACAGTTTCGGTATTTATTTTTTCAAGGAAATCTTTACTGTTTATTTAAGAACGACAGCACATTAATAAAAATAGATTCACTGGCAAGGACAAGTACTCCAGACAATTTTTAACCCTGAGCCTTGCAATGGCTCCTCTCAGGCGACATTAAAAATTGCCACACTATTATTCAGAACAACTTTTGCATCATTGTGTTTGCAACTAAGAAATCGTTAAAAATTGAAGTGTCGTGCGTACAAATAATAGTAATAAATTTTATATGCACGAAAGTAAACGAACCATGTACAATTTAACTATTCTAGGTAAAAGGAATATCTCGATTTTAGAATTAAAATTGCTTGGTGTGCAAAGGGTAAAAAATTTGTTATTTAATGTAGAAATACTCCTTGGATCTAGTGTATATATCTTGCAAACTGATGTAGATAACTGTACTATTAAAATCTGATTTAAATAGCAAGAAAAGAAAATAGTCTGAAATATATATAAAAGAATATATAATTAAAAATATATATTTAAAAACAAAGTATCCTTTCCTCGGTAGCGCGAGAGTCAATGCTCATGTAATTGCACCAGAAAAAAGCTGTGAAAGTCAGAAGGGTTACTGATAAAATAATTGGCAGTCCTTACCGAGTACGATCCAAATGACAATTATATTTCCTCCTACTGCTATCAGCAGCATCACGCCGAATACGAACGACCAAACCAGTTTCTGCCACCATGGTAGATCATACGGAAGGTCTTGATAGTTATACACACATTCGAAAAACTCGTTGTACAAATCACTAGGGCCACTTGGATATTCGAGGGTGTTCTTCAGCACCCTTATAAACTCGCTGTCGTTTAACCCAAACGTGATCTCCGTACTCAGTCCGAGTACGGTCGCGCTGCAATTGCGCACGTCGAACAACGTATGATTGCTCATGTTTCCGCAGATTGTCTTCAACAGCTTCCATAGAAAAATTTATGTCTTCCTAGTGGTGCGTTCAGATCAAACATTATCGCATTATCATAATGAATACCGTATCGCCGTGTTCGCCGTACATCTAAATAACCGAATAATCGACCAACGTAGCAGCATTTGTTCGTATTTATAAAATCGTGCAAGCGTAGACGAATGCTCGTTTGAATTCTAGGTTTTTCAGGCTGGGGATCGAACGAGCATTCGTTCATTTGGTTTAAACGCACCATAAGACAACAGTACCCGATCGAACGGTCGTAAATTCTCCCTAGATTTTACCAACTTTTATATTTGTTTCATGAATATTTTCTCTTCGCGTTTGTTTGTCAGCGAAATTAAAATATACGAAGTACTGCGGTACTAATATGGTAAAGGATAAATGAAAAGTGTGTGTTAACAGTTCCGTACGCTTCGACTCCGTTTCAAATGATACGAAAAACTTTAACGAACATTGGCACAATAGGCGTCGCTGTCAGCGGACTTGCTAATTAAAAGTAATAATTCGATCTCTATGCAAAAGCGACGTGCGTCGATACTTCTCTGTTTGGTTTGACATCGCGTCTCAAGGGTTTCGTAGTCGTTAAATGATATACTTTCAACCCTTAGCGCTCCAATGGTTCCTCTGAGGCAACATAAAAAATTGTCATACTATACTGTTCAGAGCAACTTTTACATCATTACGTTTGAATTCAAGAAATTGGTGAAAATTAAAGTGCTGCGTGCAGTAGTGGTGGTAATAAACTTTATTATGCACGAAAGGAAATTAACTATGTATAATGGAACTAGGTCAAAAAGTGTCTCGATATTGGAATTAAAATTGCTTGGAATGCAAGAGATTAATTTTTACTAAACTGAAATATAATTTTACGTCATCTTGCACTTCTTCAATTTCAACAACAGCTTTTGTTTTATTGGAATACTGTATTGTTGTATTTGAGCCTTAGCACTCGAATGGTTGCTCTCAGGCGACACTAACAGTTGTCAAACTATTATTCAGAACAATGTCTACATCATTATACTTGCGTTTATTAAATCTGTAAAAATTGAAGTGTTGCGCGTAATAGTAATAGTAATAAACTTTTTATGCGCAGGAGAAAATGAACAATGTATAAATGAGGTATTCTAGGTCAACAATTGTCTCGATTTTGCAATTCAAATTGCTTGGAGTGTAAAGGGTTGGTGGAATTTTAGCCTGACTAGCATCAGACACAAATAACATCTTTCGACAATATTATTTTATAAAACATTTACTTAATTCCTCATTATTTAACGATCAACTGTTTCGATTTGCAGTATTTTTACATTGAGTTGTCTAAATTAAAATTGTCTGCGTCAGTTTTAAAAACTAGAAGTCGATACAAAAATATTTTTCTTCTTTTAATAATTTAAAAAAATGCCAAATAAACTCGGTTCACCATGTTAATCACATTTCTCCTACTTATTTTTGTTATAACTAAACAAAGTCTATAGTGTAGTAATAATTGATAGGCACAACTGAAATTGTATTCTACAGTTTCAATGATTATCGAACTTATGTAACAATGTGACTAATGAAATGATTTAATGTTATATATTATATATTACATAATTATTTAACGCAGATTGAAAACGATATAAGAGAATATTGTTTCTAATGTTCAGAGGATGCAATAAATACGTTCAGTGCAACAGAAACATTTTACTGTGGAGCGTCAACCTGATTGATAAGCATCGCGTCGACTAACATATAAATATATTTTCTGAAGCAAACAACATTTATTTCAATATTAAGCGTTTAACGAGTGCAAGTATTTATTCTGGAAGTATTTGTACGTCCAGGTGAAACAGATCATCGTCGAAAAACAAGCTTGAGTCTATGAGAATTAAAGTATACCTGTATACACATAGAATTGCAAAAATTTCAGTTCAAGCATGACCCAAGACGTTTGAATTTCCAGTTAACCATTGTTATTTTAATCAAGCTGCCTCACTCCGAATTTGAATATGAAAGTGCAAGCATAAGAAGAGGGTCAATTTCAAATAAAAGATCTGTCAGCCAAGGATGAACCCAGTCGAGGAAGATTTGAGATCTCGTTCGAAAGTATTCGCTCGTAAAATTGATTAACCGAGGGTAGATGAAGATCGATGTTCAACGAGCCTGCGATAAAATGCAACGAAAAATGGGGAACATTAAAATATCAATTTCATATTGATTTAAAAAACTTTAATTCAAATTGAACAGCTGTTACTCGAGTTTAATCGTCGAAATCTGAATTCCGATTTGGCTACTTATCGAAGGCGAATAAAATTTTTTGCGTACAGTTAAACGGGGAAAACTTTCCGGTTAACCGAATCGAAGCATATACGAAAATCGTGAGATTTATTTAAAAGGTAAAGAAGAAGAGTTTCTTTGCGATGACTATTCGAATTGATTGCAATCGAACGCGTTCGAGCGGAGCGTTCCTGTAACTTTTAAAACTGACGCGCACAATCGTACACCGCTCCGACAAGCGAACGCGAAATACCCTAATTGTTCGGTTTAAAGATTGTTAAATAAGTCATAGGATCCACCGTGCGGTAGAGCCTCGACGGAGATACTGAAGCTTCGAAATCGCATTCATTCAAAGATACGTGCGCAATGACTTGCGCTCTCGCAGTTTCCCTCCTAACACCTATTCTGCTCCCCTCCGATCCTACCTCTCTTGTATAGTTAGAAGTGTCAGCTGAGGCAGTGTATTAACACCGAAACATTGTCTAAATTAACCACCCTTGTTTATTAATCGCGGGCCCAGCGAAATTTACACTCGCCGATAAAACGCATCTTTGCCGATACCACTGTAATAACTTTTCGGGAACGCGATAAAGAAGGATTCAGGGTTTCGAGGCTCTTTGTTCGCCAATTTTTAACCCTTTGCACTCCAAGCAATTTTAATTCCAAAATCGGGACATTTTTTGACATACAATAATTCCATTTGTTCATGGCTCAGTTTCTTTCGTGCATATGAAGCTTATTACTATTACTTGTATGTGCAACACTTCAATTTTTACCAATTCAATTTAACCGAACAATTTAAAAATTGTTTTGAATAATAGTTTGACAATTTTTAGTGTCGTCCAAGAGGAGCCATTGGAGTGTTAAGGGCTAAACATTCTTTCAGAAGAAATACAGTGCATCACAGAAGTATTTGAACATCACACTTTCCACTTTCCAGAAATTTTCCAGATATTTAAACCGTGATGATTTCGTTGACACTAAACCTACCACAGCGAGTCAAATGACTTTTCTCAGATTTCTTATTTTACCATAATTGAAGTTATAAAATTGCCTTTGTAGAAATCAATTGAATAGATTTCTTTATTCAATCACATATTCTAATAAAAATTGCACACAATCTAAATAAATGAGAGATCACTTCTTGCATCGTGTCGATATCCAAACGATAGTGGTTGTAAGGATGAGTAACAGTGATAAAACCCCATGTGCATAAGATGCAATAATTCATGTAGAATAAAAATATCCTGGGTGAGAAATGGCCTTTCCTAGATTTTTTCTTTTGCAATTATTCAAGTTATAAGTTTGCCTTCGCAGGAAAGTTACAAATTATCCAAATAAATTAAATCTTGGCATTTTTATAAAACAATATACACCAGCCAATGTTAACACGTTGAATGCCGAGCAAATATTGCGTGCATCGCATAAATTTCATTTGTTACATTCACAGAAGCGATCAGCGTCATTGAAAGCAATTGTTAGTTACTGAATAATCTTGTATTACATTCTGGTTAATTTCGACAGTAATAAATTGACGTTAAATGCCTTTAATTTTACGTTGATCATTCTTAAACAACGCAATGGTACTGGTAATCAGTGACCACCATGGCGTTCAACGTGTTAATGCTTGATAGGTTTAGTGTTAAAAATAATACAAAAATAAACCTAGACCCGTTGCGAATCGTTCATTTTTATCTAATTGAAACATATTCTGTCATGATTCAACAACTAGTAAACTGAAGACGCTATTGGGTGAAAATTTTGCACGTTGAAATTTTTGTAAAAACAATGAACCATTTTTCTCGCAAATGAAATCACCGTAAATTTAAAAATTGAATATTCGGTAGAGATCTCTTTACAGGGATTACTTAAAATTCCAACCATGATTTTGTTTGGCTTATTTATCAAGTTTTAAACGAATGGCGTATTGTCAACTTCACAATGATAGAAGTTCCTTATTTTTGTTCTACAAAACAGCCGAGTGATCGTAAATCAAATTTTAAATAATTATTGGAGAGGTTTTATATTTTCAAATCAGTAATAGATTTTTTCAAGGAAATAATTGTTTAATGTTTTCACACACGATTCAATTTGTAAAATTTTCGGTTTAAATTGTATCCTCGATTTCCCTCTTGCTATATTACGCGGAAATATTTCAGAACAAAATCTTTCCAACGAGTCGTAGATTTATTGATGCACTATTTCTTTTTAACGAAAGTATCGCTATTTAAATGTCAACTATTTGATCCTTTGTATTAACAATTGTCACTTGAACCACTGCTATCCGGCGTTTCACTGCAAATGCGCTTGTTAGGACGTCCTGCTTCCGAATGTGCTTCTTAGGCATTCCATTAAATACTGTTTTTGAAACTTCCTCACGCTCGGCGTTCTTATCAGCAATTCTTTATATTAAGACAAAGCCAAATGCCGGTCAGTCAGTCATACGTATACCCTAAAAAATATAAATTATACTATGTACATATATAATATATATTAATAACTTTAGCATTAAATGGTGTTTCAAATATTGATTACATTCACCTCGTCTGGAGCATCCTTATTACATTATAGGACATCAAACTTCTTTTATTTGTTGGTCTATTTTCACATAATGCGTTGTCAATCCTTTTATCTTTATTCGGGTAGCGGACAAATGTAAGTTTATAGTTTGTTACGTTGTAATAATATTAACAACTACATAATACACATTATGTAGCACATAATATTATATTTTTATGTACACATAAAATACGCATTCTTCAATCTCTGTATTAACAGGCAACGTGTTGATTTGGGAACACTTTAAAACACTTACAACAAAACCTAGTAAATGTAAATCTCTTTGCTTCTCTTTTAAAAGAGCATAGGAATCGATTCTTGTGTATCCAATATTTAAGCTTTAACACTAAACCTACCATATACAGTAACGCACGAAAGTATTCGGACACTCTTCAAATCTAAATAACTTTTTCAAAATTGAACCAAACGATTTGACTTTTCTGGAGCAACTAGCAGCATTGATTTACTAAATGATATGCAAAAATGATTTTGAAATAATTCTAATTGGTAGAAATTACGTGGGGAAGTAGAAAAGACATTTTTTAAAACATTTTTATTTCAACTCGTAATGAAAATGTAAAATATGGGTTTTTCAGAACTGTGTTAGTTATACGCATGCTGAAAATCTCACCGAAATCGATTGACGCGGGAAAAAATGGCACGCGTAGAAAGATGTAAGAATTTCTGTAGTTTAAGCAGAAACTGATCAAGAATCGTGAAAAATTGCGATTTTCACCATTTTCGATGGCACGTAGCTCGTGTGTACGTCGATCGATTTTAATGAATTTTTCTGCATCCGTATAACTATCATAGATCTGCCAGATGCGTCTTTAAAATTTTTTGTGCGTGGTTCAAATAAACAATATTTAAAAAGTTCCTTTTTTATTGGTCATGTAATTCACATCAGTTCCAATATTTACAAAATTTATTTTGTATATCATTTATTAAATCAATGCAACTAATTGCTCAAGAAAAGTCAAGACGTTCGGTCCAATCTTAAAAAAGTTATTTAGGTTTGAAGAGTGTCCGAATACTTTCGTTCGCTACTGTATGTTCAAATGACCGTTTGTAAGTTCTTTGTTTTGCAATGGTTAAAATTGTAAAGATGCCTCCAGAATATATTGTAATTGAGGTCGCACAAAATCGAAGTAATGTTAATTGATTCATTTTGATTAGCTTTTTTTTTATTTTATACGCTTTAATGCTCGCTAGTTTCAGTGTTACAGTAAACATATATTTTCTTTATGGCAATTTACAAGGCAATTCTAATTGTTGCAATCATGAAACTAATCGTTCGGCAAGATCTTAATTGCAAGTATACCAAATAGGCTGTAGATGGTAATAAGCAATAATAGAATTCCCACAAAATAATAAAACTAACAAACTGTTTAAATAACAAAATTATAATCAGAAAACTTTAAAATTAAATTTACTTTTATTCATCTCTTAGTTTCTTATTTTCATTTTATTCTATAAGTTGTAAACATTTATAAAAGAATTCACTATTGCTTGAAAAACAATTTTAGTTTGTAAATATTCTGATAGTCACTGTATACATTATTACTATTAAACTTTCTTTCGTTTGCTACTGTATATCGAAAATAAGTTGAAGTTGCCGATCGATAGTCATGCTAAATAGATGAAGTGGGTTAAGCTTTTTACGTTAAAGTTTTCCACATGTACGCCATACTGCCAAGATCCTTCAGCTGATCAAGAAAAAGGTAATGATGAAGTGGTGGTTAACTGGCGGTGGTGAGTTTAGTGTTAAAGAAAGTGCAAAAAGAAATTAATTTTTTTTTTAAAACAAGAAAGGGAAACCATTCTTAAAACACCGTAATCTTGAAATTTTGCAGTGATTTTATATCAATTGTAAGAAGAATATAATAAAATGAATAAAAACAAAATGTGCACTATCTTACACAGGTTTTTTACAGCGATTTTTCTTTATCTTCCATTTTAATTTTTAAATTAGAAATTTTAATTTTGCATCAAAATAAAAAATTTATTAGCTAAAGTTGAATACATTTTTCTCGATTTACCATGCATTATCTGCACATATTTAATTATATCATTCATATTCTTATAAAACAATGCTGGTAATAATAATTCTTTTCCATTACAATGTAATAAAAGCCAAGTACTATTAAAGTAATTTAATAGTAAAATAATATTAAATGTTTATAAAAACCATTTAGAATGTGTATGAATCGACCATTAGAAGTGACTGTTTATGTTGCTTTATCTAGATTAATTTTTATTAGATATAAAAAATATATATTATATATAAATATAAAAATATTAAAGGAGTAAAAATATCTATCGAATCAATTCTCATGAGTATACCTATATAATTTCCATAATCGTGAAATAAAACATCTGAAACTGATGGATACTGGTGAGTTTAGTGTTAAAAGAGTCTCCAGAATTTTCAATGCATAAATTTTCAGCTTCCTTTCTACATGCTCTTCAACTTCAAATGTGGATCGAAACCCATGATCTTATCATTTAAATTCGATCTTCTTCTTGTAAGAAGAAAAATACATTATGGGAGCGGCAAAGTCAAGTATACACAGCCCTTTTCTCAGTTGAAAGATCGATAAAAATGGTAAATTTACTGCGAATATTAGGCACTGTTGGGTTTGCGATAACGCAAAAACAAAATTTGTGAAGTATACGTGTATGTGATGAAACCTAAGCATTGACTAATGCATAAACGTAATAATGAATACTTCATATTTGATTTTATAAATCAAGCGACACTGCCGAAGAGTAACGTAATTAAATTCGATTACATTCAATATATTTCTTACATTACAACGTGGTTTCTGTATCGATAAGAACAACTTATTTTTTGTTTAACAAAATACTAATAGTTTTCTTTTCGCCAGAGTTATGCACATCTACAAGTGCATCAGTATCAACTACAAGAGACTAATATTCTAAAGTTCTAAATAGTAACGTTTATACTATTCAAACTGAAATACAACTATAAAGAAATGAAAAATTATATAATATTTAAAACAATAAATGGGTGAATTTGCAATCATGGGTGAAGATTAATATCTACAAACATCCATTAGGGAAAAGAGCTTCTACGCTAATTGTAAGGTCAGCATACAGCCTATTTCTTGCAAGTAATACTCGCATATTTTAGTATTTATAGTAACTAGAGTTGGTGGATATTTAGCTTAAGCTTGTTTCGATAAGTAAATAATAAATTCTATAATTAAATTACTTAAAATGCATATGTAGAATTCAGGAAAAACATTAAACAATAACCAAATTTTACTTGGATTAATTTTGCGCAAAGAATAACACCTTCAGTATTAATAGAAAGAGCAACATTCAGTATAATAAAACTATGATGAAAATAAATCTATAATCGATAGAATCGACATTTAATGAGGATAAAGTGGGTTGCTTTCATACGTCTCGGCGGAGAAATCGAAGAAATTGCTTGCGGTTCACGAACTGTCAATTCACCACTTTTTTCCCTTGTGAAGTAGAAATTTTCAAAAAGAGAACCCTTTTAAAAAACGCTCCCTAGGGAAAGGATCAAGGCAAAGAATGTCGAAAGCATTTCTTTTCAATAAAATCTAATACCCTCCTTCCTCGTGTGTAATTGAGAAGCGTGTAATTGAGAAACTTAACTTTCAAAAACTTTCAATGCCGCTGTTAGTTCATTATCTATATAATAGTATGTCATTTTCCTTAGGTCAATACAAAACTGATACTACTTTTCAGCTATTGAACACAGCCAATATAATTGGTAGTGTAAACTTGCCAGCAACTATATTATATATAATTAAGGGTCGAAGATCTACATTTGTATTTAGTCCGCTCGAAGATCGGAGGTGATTAAGAATTAATTATTAAAATTACTCTAGTTAATATTACTTAGCAAGAAAATCTCTAAGCTAACGTATATAAAATTGTTGTCTTGAGCAGTAAAAGAATTTATTCGAAAATATTCGTTGCTGCTAATTTATCGTGTACAAACAAAATAGTTTTTGTTAATTTCGTGATATTTATTTCAGTGAAGGATTTAGTTGTTTAGAATTTATAGTAAATTTATATTAAAAAATATTAATACCTTTGAAATCAATTTTTAAAATATATTTTTCATGTTTCCACCATCACATCTACATTCTATAGAATGTAGTTAACTTTACACTAATTAATTTAGGAACTGGCATAGAGCCTTGACATTTTAATTTTGCATAAAATCAAACAATTTATTAGTTAAAGTTGAATACATTTTTCTCAATTTACCATGCATTATCTGCACATATTTAATTATATCATTCATATTCTTATAAAGCAATGCTGGTAATAATAATTCTTTTCTTTACTTGAAGTAATTTATCAAATGTAAAACATACTATGTTTACAATGCATGCTTATTTGCAAACAAATAGTGAGTAAACAATATTTCTTCGGATTGTTTTTAAATTAGTCATTAATTGAATTATTATAGCTACATTTACATTCACATTTCAATATTCAAAATTATGAATCGTTCTAGACCTTTATAGACCTTTAATATTGTATCATAGTTATACATAATCTTATATTTACAAAACTGTTACATAATTTCAGTTACAGTAAATTGTAATAATAAATAAATTTTACGTTATCATGTTGTACCAATTAATACAGTGATATTGCATCATGCCAGTAATAAAAATTAATAAGAAAATTAATTAACAGAAAAAGAAAGCAAGTCAATACTTTGATCGTTTAAAAGATTTCCTCTGGAAGTAACCCAGTGCCATCTATCGAAGATTCGTACGTACTACAGACTCCGTTAAAGTTTGCAAATCTTGTTTTCGTGTGACTTTGTTTACCGCAACTAGAAATTTCTCAAAAATGAAACTGAAACGGAAATCAAACGCAGAAAAAGTTTCATCGCTAAAGAGAACAATAAAACTCAAACGTAAACCATCGCATGTCAAAGGAGAGTCGACCGTATTGAAAGCGTTGAAGAATGTTAAAGAAGTTTTGGAGGTTAGTTATCACGTGTTAAGCTGTAACCTGTGTAATATAAAGTTTGACGTAAATTGTATTTCATTCCACAGGATAAAACAGCAGTCTCAGCGAAAAAGATATCAAGGTTACAAGTGAAATCACGTATCCCTAAATCAACAAAGAAAATAAAGAAAATACAAAAGGAAAATAAAAGAGGTGTTGTATACTTGGGTCATATTCCACATGGTTTTTATGAAGAACAAATGAAAGATTATTTTAGACAATTTGGAACTGTAACCAGAGTGCGAGTTTCAAGGTCGAAAAATGTGAGTACATTTTTAAAATTTCATAAGGCACCGAAATACAATAATTTTGTTGGCAATATTTTTGAAAATCTACTTAAAATAAATTTACTATTATCGATGGATTAACACAATTATCCCCAATAGTTTAAAACTAATTCCTACTAATGCTAATGTAAAATTGCGAAACTAGAACTAGAAATTTAATGAAAATGATGAAATTAGAATTTTTGTATTTTAGACTGGTAAAAGTCGTGGTTATGGGTATATTGAATTTAAACATCGAGATGTAGCAAAAATAGCTGCGGAAACAATGAATAACTATCTAATGTGTGGTAGATTAATGAAAGGTACAGAGTAAAGATTTACCGAATATTCTATATAAATAATTAGTACTTTATTTATGGTAAATATAAGTCAGATAACATTTTCCATTATTTAGCTACATACATTCCACCAGAGAAGCATCATAAACGTTTCTTTGCTGGATCTGCATGGACGAAGGAAGTTTATCCAAAAGTAACAAATAGAAATACTACAAATGAATTGAGAAATACACGTATTAAGAAACAGAAAAGTTTTGTGCAAAGTACGCAAGCCAAATTATCTGCTCTAGAACAAAAATTGAAAGATAAGGGCATTGATTTAACATTTGTACCAAGTGACGTAAAGGCATAACAATTGCATAAATACCTTTAATGTTAATAGTACATAATTACAGCGCAGAATTTGAACCTAAGTATTATAGACACATTAAACGTAATTTTTTTGTATAAAATACTATTTACAGTGATACAGTAACATAAGCTTTCTCAATTTTGAATAAAAATAGTTGGTCAAGAAACAACTTTTTCTTGGCTATTTCCTGCACCACTTTTTGTCCTCTTCCATTTCATTCGTCTATTTTGGAACCAAACCTTCACCTAAAACATAAATAATTATATTTAACAACAATTAATAGTACTTTCGTTTTTCTGAAACGTATAAATCCTATATTCAATGACCAATGAATCATATGTAAACTATATGATTAATTTAGCGGTATTCTTGTATTGATTCACCTGACGCTCTGTTAAGTCCAATGCGACTGCTATTTCGTAACGGCGTAATCGTGTCAGATAATTGCTGTGTGCAAATTCATATTCCAGATGCTGAATCTGTTGTTTCGTAAACGCGGTTCTTTCCTTTCGAGGTTTTTCATTGGTCAATCTTTTCCCAGCTTCTGAAATGAAACAATTTTTTTCATAGTTGCCTAACATCTTATTTTTTAATTATGCATTAATGTAATTTAATTACTATTATGCAGGTGTTCAAAGTTAATGAAAATATTTTTGCATAAGTATAATAAATATGCATTTGTGAGTGCATCGTCGTTAATACATTCACCAGATAAAACACCATTAGACTTTTTTTTCTTTGGGGAAAGCAAAAGCCGCCATTTGGTAGTAGGAGCCTACCACTTTAGAGGGAATAATGAATCATAATGTGAATCTGTATTTGTGTTACAATTGCATTATCCTTTTGTTGTGTAAAGTCTCTTGAAATAATTTTTAAAATATCGAGGACTTTCCCATTTTTTTAAAAATTGCCGAAGTTTAAACTGTGATATTTTCATTGAAAAAAAATAATACAGCAACAAACCTAGATTCGTTTTAAAGACCGCCAAAATTTGAAAAAATCGCCCTGGCGCCTTTGTATCACGATGCCAGGACTATTACATACGAAAAATATAAGGATATGCAGCAGCTATTACCTTATATACCTCCTGTGCATCATGAATATTCCAAAACACTGCCACATGAAGAGCATAAATAATTAATAATACCAATATCTTGTGTTAAGTTTAACAATATATAAATATAATTAACGTTCAAAATAAAAAATACTAATTCTATATTATTTCTTGTTATTATTTATAAACAAAATTGGATTAATATGAAATATATTTTAAGTGATATTTGTTATTTCAAAATTGAAATTAAATGATATTTACAATTGACTAATTATGAAAGTGGTGCAAGTCCATTTGCAGCCTGGAAATATATATTATTTTAGTTAAATTCGCCTAAAAGAAATTTATATAATCAAATTACATATTGATAAATTAGTACAAACATTCCCAGACTTCACATAATTAGCCTATATTTTTTAATTGTCAGATCTGCTAACATTTAATTCTCTCGAAACAGAAGAAAATGGACTTGCACCACTTTCAAAATAAACGGTCCAATTAATTATGAGCTCACTTGCTTGTTTCTGAATAATGAGTAGCTAAAGAAAATATTTAATACATTATTATACATTTATAATATATAATTGTATACATACATTTTTGTAGAGTAATATATTTTGATTGAATATGCGTCATGTACAATTTAATAGACACAATCGTTGAAGCTTTCGGATCCAATTTAACTGACAGATTTACGAAACCTAACTCAATGTGTTAAGATGTCTATATTTGACTCTACAATGAATTTTTTTAAAATTCTTCGCTTTTCAATTAGAACTGCAAGCGGCCTGAATAGAAATTTTTTCGTGGATCGTATACTCCCCACGCGGCACGGAACGTGTTAAATGTCGACAGTTTTTCAAGAACAATAAATTTGGCGTTGAAATAATTTTAGGATCCATTGTACACGGGAATAAAAATAATTAAGTAGAAAAGGGAATTTAGTTCGTTTTTTACGAAAGTAATAACGTGCACGGTCGTTTTGTTTAGGGCGGCATCATATTCGATGCGTCATTCACAAGTTGCAGCCGTGGTTGCTGACAAACGTGCCGCTCGCGTAATGGAAGTTGCTGGATTCGTAGGATGATCTGCGATAATGTTGAGAACATCGTCGGATCACAGCTCGAGCTCTTAGCTTTGCTTCCGTGCCGCTATCACAACCATAATTGCTGACTGACGTCAATCAACAGAGGCTTCGTTACACGATTTCAATGGTCGATAGCTGTCAAAATGTTATTCAACGAGAATTTTCACTTTGAGCCACGACTAAAAGTTACATTTTCTAAAGATAAAAATAGCCAAGTGCTATTGTTAAGGTTGGAAACATTTCTTTATATTTCACAGACTTATTCTCTTTTTGTTTCGCTTCTATTAGAACTTTTATATCAAATAACACTGGACTATCATTTTTCAATTATTGTTGGAGGACGAATTTCGTGCAGTCACGACAACAATGAGTAGGTGTAATTTAAAACAGCGAAAACATTAGACGAAGTTAATAATACTGTTATGTTATTTTCAATTTATTATACAGATTAACCCTTTTCACTCCAAGCAATTTTCATTCCAAAGTGAAGACATTTTTTTATCTAGAATAGTCCCGTGACTCATTTCCTTTCATGCATATAAAGTTTGTTACTATTACTCGTACGTGCAGCTCTTCAATTTTTATTCATTTCTTTAACACAAACATAGTGACGCAAACGTTGTTTTGAATAATAGTGTGGCAGTTTCTTCGTGTCTTCTCAGAGAAGCCATCGAAGCGCGGAAGATTAAGATAGAAAATAAATTTTTATTCCACTCCAGTTTCTTACATCTAAACATCTACTGCTTAATTATTATATTGCTAAATATGAATTGTCATCTTGTTATAAATATTTTACCATTAAGTACATGTAGATATGTACCAAATATAAATTTTCCTTTTTCTGCTGGATAATTATTACGAAGTAGAAATTAATTATCGGAATCATATAGAAACTTCTATGGAAAATTATGAAATACATTCTTTTATTCGTTATTGTGACAATAATGACGGAAAATGTAGATAAATGTACTCTTGTATTTTTATAAGCAGATTTCGGATTTTGTAGTTAACAAATATTATATAAACATTTCGTGAATATTATAAGAATATTATATATTTATATTTTGTAAAAACAGAAAAACAATTCAGGGATCCATAATTTACTCATAAGGGATTAAAAAGAAATCACTTTCATTATTTAATATACCTAGCGTTAAAAATTGAAAGAAAGAAAATGTTCCAACGAATCAAAATTTATAATTGAAATCTACCGTTAAATAACAAAGATGTACAGTAGCTAAGAAGAACAAAGAACAATTATTCATCATTTACGTTTGTGCGGCAAAGGATAATGCAGAAGTAACAGATTTCACAATGCACCTTATTCCAACCAAAGTATGAATTCTTCGTCTACAGAAAATAATATTACGTACAGATTAAATTATTTTTATCCTTTTGAAGGATTCAGTGTCTAATATTAAGCTAGAAAGACCAGTATTTCATTGGTGCTGAAACAAAATTTTAACTTTTTTACGAGTGCATAAAAAAGTTTATTTTTTGTTTCGTTAGCGTCCTTGTAAGATTATTTTTCAGTTGAATAAGTTACGTGTAAACATGTTCAGAACACAAAGCTGCGACCTCATTGCAAAATGAACTATAAAATTCAAATATAAAATATACTATATATGTATAAATATATCCAGCTGAATTTTTCGGAAAGTTGTTATAAAAATTTGGTACAGTTCAGTAATCTGTGGGCAAAGTTTCGAGAAACTCTAGGCACGACTGAGGGCGAAAGAAACGGATTATTATTTTTTAAGTAAACAAAATCCATATTCAACAGTACGAACTATCAACAAAAATAACTAAAATAAATCAGACAAAACAAATTGACGGGGGTTTCGTGAAACTGGCGCAATTGATTAATCGTTAAACGCTCTGTTATTAATAATTAGAACGGAATTAAGCGATTGCTATTTGCAAAACGATACACAGAAATGTTAATAGACGTCTGGAAAACAGTTTTATGGACTGATGAAAGCAAAGAGCTCTTCGATCGTAAAAGACAAGTCAGTGTATGGAGAAAAACAGCACAAGAGTATGAGAAGCAACATGTGCAGCGAACTATATGCGAAAGAGATAGCGTTATGATTCGGGGATGTTTTGCTTGGTGTTAGTCGAAAGTAGGTAACTGGTAATTGGAAAATGATTTTTGTGTATCTTTGGGGTGACGACCATAAACGCACAGCAAAATTGATTTATTCTTCAAATCGAATAAAGTAAATGTTCTTCATTGGCCTTTTTAATTTTTAGAGCCAAATATAATAAAGACAGAATATGTATATAACAAGAAAAATTATTTACATCATTGAAGCAATAGACGAAGATATCATGCGAAATATTAATTATAATTCTAATAATTTCTGTTAAACAAAATACAGAATCTTTTCTCTATCTCGGTATTAATCAATGAACTCTTGAAAGAATATTGAAAATAGTTTAATCTGAATGATTATTTTAGGTAGTAGTAACATCAAATAATTTGAATTGCATATAATTTAAAGTTTGTCATTTTTATATTTTTATTTTATATTTATTTATACGAAAAGCGATGTTTTATTTTTGTCAACCACTTCATACTCTACTTTTATTTATCCATCAATAGTTTTCCACTTTACTTTACTAGTTTAGCTGAAAACAATTTTGCAATTGATTGTTTTATAGCACGTTTAGTGTATCTTAAAGCACATTATATTTTTATCGTTCGTTTTTCGTAAATAACAAATCACGATGAAATAATTTGAAAATGCATGCAATTAAGAATTTTCTAGCTCCTATATTATTGTATATTGTTTAGATCAATATTCGTGCGAATTCTATTTAAACATGATATTGTTAGTTGATAGACTTCGTTATAGCTGTTCTGGACTAGAAAAATATTTAGACTACGATAGGCTTCATTGTAACCATATTGGCGACAGTAAAGACATCAAATGAGGCTATTAGAAGTTAATTACCAACATACTACCTAATAACAGCGTTCTTTCGTCACCGATGCTTGTCGCACCCTGCGAACATTGCCACAAGTGACATTTAGCTTCATCTCCGGTGTTCTGTACAGTATTTTGAAGAAATGGAACTTCCCAAGCACGAAACATCGTTGTTGTAATTTCACGATCTTGAGTCTTTTCGCAAACGATGTTTTGATCTTTATCCAGATAATGAGTATCCTCTTTTTCTGTATTTTCGTTATAATACTGCTCCCACCTTATCGTATATAAAATAAGATCAATGTAACTAATATTAAAAATAGTCATCTTTAGACTGTAGATTTTTATGCAAAATAAGTATGCTCTAAATCTGTCGTAAGTTATAAAAATTACATGAAAATTTGTTTCTTCTTTTAATAATTTTCAAAAATCAGTAACAATATTTGCAATATGATTGTTACAACAGTTTTGTGTTTTGCATATTCAGTTTAGTCATAAATATATAAAATCCACAGTCTAGTTATTACAATATGGCATAAATAAATATATAAATCGACAAGACAGAATATATTTCATAAAATCGCGCCATAGTTTGTGTCTTTATTTCTCTACGCTTTTTTATATTATATACGCACACAAAAAATAAACATGCGTGACATATTACGTAGATACATGTTAGAGTCTTTTGTCGATTTTTTAATTTTCCTTATCTGTATCAAAGAATTTATGCTATTATAAAAAATGTGTTTTCGATTTAAAGAAAATGCACATAGAAGTGATCTGAGGAGGTATATATTGAAAAATAACGAAATATCTATTTGTGTACAGTAATTTCATAACAGAATTGTGAAGACCATATTAGCTGAACTACAGAACGATAAATTCACATTTTGCTCGGTAAGTAAAAGTGAGCGAAAATTGCAGTGAAGTTTTGTTAGAATTTCGAATTGTTAAATTAAAACAACGACCGGATTTCAAATGCATTATACTTTTTTCTATGTTTGTATATTAGGTTTACCTGTACATTCGATTATTGTTGTTTTCAAAGCCAGAATGCGGGGCATTTACATCATAAGGCGAAGCCAAATTAATTTCGCCGGTGCCATTCATCGACGTCGACATATTGCAAAGACTCGATAAATTATTCCAGAACTTCCAGTTCCCAGGACAACAGGAACTCTGGAAATTCAGTTGAAGGTACGGTGAGGCAGGAAGTGTTGTTTCCAAGGTATTCTCTAAAGATACTTCTACAGGTTGCTCCATTTTGTCTAAAACAGAACGAAATGTTATTCAACGTCTATCACACCGAAACCTACGAGTTGCTTCTTAACTATAGAACCCCTAATTGTGTCAGGAATTTGCAAATCTCTACGCTCCGCGACGAGCTAACACATTCTCCGCGAATTTCCATTTACGCATCGGTTGATATCAATGCTGAGGATTTGGGAAATATCAAATGTTCACGTCAAATAAACTTTGATCTTATAGAAATAATTTTCTACTTATTTATTATTTTATTTGTGAATTTATTTGTGCATAGTCATTTACAAAATAAAAACAACGTACGCGTTTCATTGACAATGACAGTGACAGCGAATTTTAGGTTCTAATGTCAGAAACGAGTGGAAGGAACGTAATACATTATTTTCCAACAATTAACCCTTTGCACTCGAAGCTGTTTTAACTAAAAAATATTTAGTTAAAATATATTAGATATTTTTATTCTACATTAATTATTTCATCTTATGTATATAGATTTTTTTACTGCTACTCGTCCTTACAACCGTTCAATTTTTATCTATCTGTTAGATATAAAGACAGCGATGTTAAAATTGTTTAAAATAATAGTTTGCCAATTTTTCATGGCGTCACAGTCGCCACTCGAGTGCTAAGGATTAAATCTGTTAAGAAGGGAATCTTTTTATTTGACTGCAGTTAGTTGCAAATAAGGTAGAACATTTCACTTTAAAAATCTACATTTTTATAACGTACAAGTACATCAGGTTTTGTAAAAAAGAAGGTTGTCCTTCTTTCAATTGCATACTTTCCAACGCGCAATCTTTCATACGATTAGCTGGTGCAATTAATTATAAATGTCGTAAGACATTTACATTTACTCGATTCTACGATAGCATAATCTGTCAAGACTTATTTAATTCGAACGTATGCTGTAAATTAAAGATGAATTCAATATGGCGTGTGAAAGAAGGACATTTTGCAATCCGTGCGTTTTCTTAATTATCGACGGCTACGAATTTATATCAATAATTTAACTATGGTAACAGTAAAATAACTGAATTCTCTAAAAGAGACAAGCGAACGTGACCTAACATGACACCTTGCGCACTTTAAAAAAAAATACATGTACAGTAGCGCACGAAAGTATTCGGACACTCTTCAAACCTAAATAACTTTTTAAAGATTGGACCAAACGTCTTGACTTTTCTTGAGCAATTAGTTGCATTGATTTAATAAATGATATACAAAATAAATTTTGTAAATATTGGAACTGATGTGAATTACATGACCAATAAAAAAGGAACTTTTTAAATATATTTTATCTGAGCCACGCACAAAAAATTTTAAAGACGCATCTGGTAGATCTATGATAGTTATACGAATGCAGAAAAATTCATTAAAATCGATCGACGTACACACGAGCTGCGTGTCATCGAACATGGTGAAAATCGCAATTTTTCACGATTCTTGATCAGTTTCTGCTTAAACTACAGAAATTCTTACATCTTTCTACGCGTGTCATTTTTTCCCGCGTCAATCGATTTCGGTGAGATTTTCAGCATGTGTATAACTAACACAGTTCTGAAAAACGCATATTTTAAATTTTTATTACGAGTTGAAATAAAAATGTTTTAAAAAATGTCTTTGCTACTTTCCCACGTAATTTCTACCAATTAGAATTATTTCAAAATTATTTTTGCATATCATTTAGTAAATCAATGCTGCTAGTTGCTCCAGAAAAGTCAAATCGTTTGGTTCAATTTTGAAAAAGTTATTTAGGTTTGCAGAGTGTCCGAATACTTTTGTGCGCTACTGTATAGGTTCCTTCATAAAAATTACAAGACTGAGTTCATTTAGATTTCGTGTGATTTTTATTATAACTACTCCCAAAGGTATCCCCATAATTTCAACAATCGTGAACTAACATGTCTGCAGTTAATCTTTAAACTGGTAGCGATAGCTATAGCGTTGATTAAACATTTTGAAGAAATCGTTTATGTTGATGGAAACTGATTCAAAGATTATTCGATTTTTTAATTATGTTCTATGCAGACTACCAGGACTTTGTGCCAATGATTCGTATAAGGTAGGTTAATAGTAACGTTTAAAAAATCACATGCATTTGACATTAGTTGCTTTTGGATTATTAATAAATATAGAAGATTGATGCACACTGTCGTTAACAAAGTCACATAGATTAATGTTAACAGTGGAAAAATCTGAGATGTATTATAAAATATAAAATTCGTATAAGTCGAACCGATAAAAAAGTTTAAGAAAACACATTTTAAATTAATCAAACAATTTTAAATGATTAAAAATTGCAGGCGTCGATGTGTACTGCTGCTAACAAAATAACAGATGCATAGATAAACGTTGACAAAAGCGGCAAATTTTAAATTACTCTAAGAGGAAGTTGAAACGAGTAAAATTTAAGAGATTAATGCAAAATGAAACTTACTTTTCTCCACTGATATATTTTCTGGCAATTTCTTTCACTTTTTCTAATTTTGCGAGAACCGAGCACGTTAAAGAGAACACTACCGTCAGATCGAGCACTACTTGTGAACCGTCTTAGCACTAACTCGGAAATGTCAAACAAGCAGACGTTAAAGCACTCCGATAGGCTGTTAGAAATCGGGGTAGATGTGTGGTTGGAGAACGACCGAGTTGTGGGAGGAAGGTTGAGGGGGCACACGAACGTTTTTCTGAAATTCATCCGAGATTCATCTTGTCCAAACAAATCTTAATCACTGAGGGGAAGAATGAACTGACATATTTATTTCGTAAGTAGAATTTATGTTTCACCATCTCGGCCTGGATTTAAGATTCGAGTTTGAATTTTAATTTGAGAGTTGCAATTTTTATTTATACGTATTATATTGGACAGACGAAAAAGTATTGAGAGATTTTTGTCACTAAATGTTGTTTGGTGTCGTATATCGAGCAACACTAATCAGATTGCGTCATAGTGACGCGCATTTGAGAGGTGACATTTCAGTCTACAATTTTCATGCAGACAGTTTCGTATTTCCTCGATCGTGTCAAAAGTAATATTATTGTGAAAATGAGTGAAGTTTCGGAAAAAATTCAATATGTTTTGCAATTTCACTACGAAAAAGGCAAAAATACTGCGAAAAAATTTGTGGTGTTTAAGGTCAAGATGCTTTATCAAATGCAACAGCATGTAGATGGTTTTTTCATTTCCGTTCTAGAAATTTCGATATTAAAATGCACCTCGCTCTGGTCGACCATCCGACGCTTCCGTTCTGGAAATTTTGATATTAAAGATGCATCTCGCACTGATAGACCGATCACTGAAAAAGTCGACGAAATAATGCAAATAATTGAGCAAGATCGGCATATAAGCAGTCATGAGATTGTCAAGGAACTAAACATTCACCATTCAACCGTTTTGGATCATTTGATCATAATTTAACACTTTGACTGCCAAACTAGCAACCACAAAATTTCTGAAAAATCGGAATGAAATATTGACTGAAATAAAAATGGGAAAAATACAATGTACGCCGTAAAGTGCTCGCCCTACCTTCTTGCATTTTCTATATAACCACCAACTTTGGTAGAAATGAATATATTAACGTAAAAATTTATTTAGAAACCGTACAAATAATTCCGTCACCCATATATGGGTGACATGGCAGTCAAAGTGTTAACAGAGAAATATTGGATGGATCTAATTTCCATTTGTGGATCATTGCTCAAACAAAAATTAAGAGAGCTTGATTGAAAAGTTTTGATGCATCCATCGTATAGCCCAGATTATCATTTGTTTCGATATCTGCAAAACTACCTTGATGGTAAATAGTTGGATTAAAAAAAGGACTGTAAAAATCACTTAGCCAAATTTTTACCGATAAACCACAGAAGTTCTATTTCAATGGGATTATGGCTCTACCCCAAAAATGGCAAAAGGTGATAGATAATAATGGTGAATATACATATACTTGAATAAAATTCATTTTGAATACAAGAAACATTTATTCAAAACCTGATAAACATCTCTCAATACTTTTTTGGCCATTCAATATATTCTGCATTATCCTTTTGTTATTTAACAGTAGAACTACCAAACAACAAAGCCAACGATATAAATTGTTTTTTAACAATAACGAGACTGCATCTATTAAAACTTCATACAATACTTATTATAAAGTATACGTCATTAAAGAAGTACATCCGAAAATTTCTGATGAAAATATTTTTATTACTTCAATAATTGCGAAAGAAAAAACAAGGGACCAGTCAAAATGACTGGTTTGCTAGTTCTAGTGTTAGTCTCTTGATCTTGATCGATACAATTTAGATCTTGAAATATTTATCGGAATTTGTATATATTAATTTTTTAACTTAAATGTGATCATAAATTTTGTATACTTACTGACTTTACTGCTCTTATTGCTTTTGTAGTATAATGCACAAGTTATTTTGCAGTGATACATTCCATTTCAATATTATAATTTAGTAATGTACAAATTCATTCATACCAATTCTACAAATAATAATATGAAATTAATATCCACAGTAATAATGTATTTATAAATAAACATAGCTCAAAGATCATTGTTAATGCATTAGTTAGTGACATTCTAATTAATAAACAACATTTCTCGTTAAATTTACGTTTAAATCACTATAATCAAAAACATAAAATTTTCAGATATCTTGAAATCATGATTATTATGAAATCCATGGTAGTACCAATTTTTCTTCTTCTTACAAAATATACTGCTAACATTATGATCTTATTAAAAAGCATTCTGTAAAGTATAAATTAAGTATTTGTTAGGATTATCAAGGACACCATTGAATAATAATATTATTAGAATATTATACTTTATTATACAGCCAAATTTAATATAATATTGAACATAATTAAAGTAATTGAAAAAACTGTTTAACTATAGACATTGGACCTCTCCTACCTCAAATACCTTGTCCTTTAATATGAAGAAAGATTGGTTATAATGATTTCGAACGAATTCTATCAAATCTGCACATTATTCCTCTAAATCCAAGTAAAATTCCATTTTTTTGTTATCAACATTTTTCTTGTAGAAAATCATTGACGATAAAGATGTTTTAACACTAAACCTACCGAGCATTAAAATTGACTAGCATACACTGTCTTATAAGAATAACAAGATATAATTTATTTAGAATTTCTGCGATTTTTATTGCAATATATGATTGAATAAATAAATCTATCGAATCGATTCCTACGATAGCAATTTTATAACATCAATAATAGTGAAATAGAAAGTCTAAACAGGGTCATTTGACCCACTGTGGTAGGTTTAGTGTTAATGATTATAGGGACCTCTCTCTGGAGGTATAAAATAAACACACATTGAATATGATTTTCTAATTTATACCTCGACCTATTCAGCAAGCTTACATTGCAATAAAATTAGTGAGGTTGAATATCAATTTACGCGTTTTGAAATTAACTAAATTATAGTGTAAACTTCGAACATCATTACGATAATTGCCAATTACTCTGATCATTTACATGAATGAAATAGGCAAGATTTCCGTGAAACGTGATATTTGTGCAACAGTCACCGTATCAAAAATTGAATTTTTCATAGCCGGTTTCGAAAAGGACAAGCTTTTTTATTTAATTGAATTTAAAATTGAAAAATGCGGATTACAAACAGTATTTAGAAATGGCTGCCATGTTCTACTAGTTTAAGGTATTTAGCTCAATACTTTGTCAACACTGCTTAAACATTATATAATAAATCGAACATATTGATTTTTTATTGAAGCAATTTCGTATATAAAAACATTATTGAATTTATTTTAATTTCCAACCGATTAAAGGTATGCAGTTCTTTAACACTAGAACTACCAAACCAGTCATTTTGTCTGGTCCCCAGTTTTTTTTTCGCAATTATTAAAATTATAAAAATGTTTTCATCATAAAACTCATTTTATTAAACAAAAATGTTTTATAAAAATTTTCGGATGTACTTCTTTAATGACGAACACTTTACAATAAAAATTGTATGAAGTTTTAATAAATACAGTCTCGTTATTAGGACAAAGTTATAAATTGTTAATATATTTTTATTATATTATTATTATTATATATAAATATATATATATTATATATTTATAATAATATAAAATATATATAAACATATATATACATAATATATTTATAATAATATTATAAAATATATATAAATATATATATTATTATATACAATACATATTATATATAAATGTATATTAATATATATATAAATATATACATATATTATTATAATATTAAATTATTCAAAATTATTATGGCGTTATTATCACAATGTATATCGATGGATTTATTATTCGATAGTTCTAGTGTTAAGGAATTGAATTAAAATAATTTCGTAGGATTAGATTGCACGACATTTTATCGATGACCAATCATTATCATAAATTAATCTTGAGTCTGCCTAAGTAAACAGCGGAAAAGAAAAATGTGGAGCGTGAAAGTGGCTGGAGGGATACTCCCCTCGTTTTCTAGAGCTTCCTCTCTGGAGGGTCTTACACCCTCCAGTTAGTCATGCCTATTGTTTAGCTTCCTTTTTCAGCTGATTTTTGGCTGGAATCGCGTCTGCCTGGGAAGCAAGTTGTTTGTGAATGTAATTCGAACGTGTACTCAACAGGAAACGGAGTTCCGTGAAATACGAGAGATGTCCTAGGTGCCACGCCGTCTGGGACGACGCCCCCGATAGAGAAATATGTCATCTTGGTCCCTACTTTCCTCGAAAACTTTTACCAATATTATTGTTATTCTTTTTCTTTGATACACCAAACTGTGATCGAAGAAAGTGTAAGAAATGTGTTTTCAAAAGCAACAAGTATGAACATGTTCCTGTTTATTATTAGATTGTAATTTATAGTCATTATGCAGCTGCAGTTTGAGACAGTAGAAAGATTAAATATGATATTAGACGATTGCAAAGGGTCCCGAACGATTTGAAAATAAAAGGCAACCCGTCACAGATTAACCCTTAACTCAACCCTTAACCGGCAGTAATATTGCCAACCTTAAGCTAGCGTTCTACTCCAAAAAATAGTTAATAGTCATGACGAATTTTAGATGACAAAACTATCTCGTAAAACGTATGCCACATCTTTTCTACGAGATTAACAAAGTTTGTTAAGAATTTGTTAAAAATCATTTTGTAATATTATCGGAATGGCAAGGGTTAATCCTTGGGCGACATCATGCAGAGCTGGATAAAATTTTTCTGAAAAATTACTTCAAATACTATTTTAAGTAGTCGGTATTCTACAATGCTAATAAAATATTTCCTTCAATAAGCAGGGAAATTTCTGCAAAATAAAATGTATTAATTATGGAATTTGAGAGAGTCAGTTTTCATTTTAATTACCATGAAATATGTTATAAGTTAAGATTCTGAACAATTTTTTCCTATGTATGTAACAGGCGGTCGCTTTTAGTTTTTAGAATAGTTGCAAAAAGTTAAAGAAACAGGGATTCGGTCAAATTAGAAGTTTAATGTAATCCTCCGATTACTGGGACGCGCAGTCCTGTGACAGATTATTTTTCACTTATTATTTATTCTTATTTATCATTTATACTTACTTATCATTTATACTTACTTATCATTTATACTTATTTATCATTTATACTCACTTATCATTTATATTCGCCGATATATCAGTAATCTGACGCGTTCATGACTTCTCGAGGTTCGCTTACGCATATGTACCGACGTGTTGATGATCACTGGAGATTCGAGGACCTCGCAAACATAACACTAATACGTTGAGTTACGTTTGAACATTCACCATTATAAGTGTACGCATATTACATGTAGCATTTGCGTTTTGGTTGTAGATGTAAAGAAATATAGTATACACACCAGCATCACGATCTGTGAAAGAATATTATTTATTCAATATTTTTATTGCATGTATTACATGTAACAATATTATTAGAAAGTACTGATGAGAATCCTATGTTATTGTGTGCGTAGTCTGAAGTCAGCGGGTCAAAAATGGCTCCGGCACAGTACTCGGAGGGTTAATGTATTAAAGATTCAATTTATGAGATCTGCATTAAGCGGTTTTCGTTAGACTTACGTTATACGGGTCAAAATAAAAAAGATTGCATTCTTACTATTAAGGTGAGAATATAGAGGGGTGGACAGAGCCTCCGCCCACATATTTCGTACACATTTATTATGTAACTAACAATTTCTAAAATTTGTATTTGTAACTTATTTATCCATTTTAATTTTCATGCAATGGACATAGAAAGTCATCCTACTTCGAAAAACTTAACATAAGTTTAATCAAAACGTAAACTAACTTAAATCTAAACCAAATTAGCATTCGCTTAATAAATTACCTATTTAGTAGTCTGAAATGTACGGTATATATTAATTAAAAAAATTATTATGTTCTTGCTATTTTATTTGTTTATATCTTCGTTTATCGAATACGTAATTGCCATTATCTTAAAAAAGTGTCTAGTGTTTTAGATAATTTGAATATCTTTTTCTACGGACACATAGATATTATTATTTTTTGTAACAGAGTACACACAATTTCTATTTTGTACAAACATTCATTGGTTATACTCGATTACCCCAGAAAATATCGTGTAACCTTAATCATGCTTTATTTTCCATCCGTTCAGATAGCACGTAAATTAATTTTTCTGCACAATTAACTTTGATTGAGAATTCAAAGCGGCCTTTGCCATAACTGTTACACGTTAGTTGTTCTGTATGTTCTGACGTATTGTTGTGGTTTCATCAGTACGATTGGAATTAATGCATTTTTAATAATTACATTCAAAATGCATAATTTGCAATTTGGAATAATTGTAATTAATTTAATCGACGTCTTTTCACCTTTTGCGCGTATAAGATGTACAAAGGTGCATTTTTATAAAATTAAATAAAATACAGAAGTGAGAAGCATTTTTGGATAGCTACATTTAATTGGGCGTATTTTTGAAATTCATCATCAGCTGAAAATATTCACACGATAGTGAACATATGTGACTTTATCCTGCAAGATAAAGTTCCCATAAAGAGTTACTTGCCTGGATTTCTCATCAACGATGAAGAATTCTCCTACGATATCACTAGGTTAAAAGCTAGGCACCGTACATCGCAGTGTTACTTGTTGACTGTTATACGAACTGATTCACCTAACACGACCACTTGAAATACTGAAATGATTATGTTCGTTTTTTCCATATTATTTAATTTAACTCGAGACTATTTGGATAGTTTATTTTGAAAGTGATGTAAGTCCTTTTTTTAAAAAAA
>CM052089.1:8762997-8778735 GCA_028453745.1 Agapostemon virescens
TCTTGTTATTATTTATAAATAAAATTGGATTAATATGAAATATATTTTAAGCGATATTTGTTATTTCAAAATTGAAATTAAATGATATTTACAATTGACTAATTATGAAAGTGGTGTAAGTCCATTTGCAGCCTGGAAGTATATATTATTTTAGTTAAATTCGCCTAAAAGAAATTTATATAATCAAATTACATATTGATAAATTAGTACAAACATTGCCAGACTTCACATAATTAACCTATATTTTTTAATTGTCAGATCTGCTAACATTTAATTTTCTCGAAACAGAAGAAAATGGACTTGCACCACTTTTAAAATAAACGGTCCATTTAACACTAGAACTACTGAACCAGTCAAAATGACTGGTTCCTGCTTTCTTCGTTTACAATTATTGAAATTATAAAAACATATTCACCAAAAAATGTCGAATGAATTTCTTCATCGAAACAGACATTACTATAAAAATTGTACGAGATCTGAATGGATGCAGTTTTGTCATTATTACAAAGCAATATACATCGGTCGGATTTATTACTCGGTCGTTCTAGTGTTAAGTATAAGAACATTTTTGCATTTGTATTCCAACGAATCACTTAATTTCAATAAACTTTAATGTCACTGTTTTTAAATATTGTGGTAAATGTAAATTTTCAACTTGTTTTTTAATCCCTTATGCAAATGTTAATTATATTAATTACTACTTACTATTTAATCCTAAAATTCTAAATAATTTGGTTGAATATTAGAAGTATATTAAAATTTTTATAAAACATTTGCAGTTTCAAACATGTTATTTGCCTTTACATTTAAAAATAATACAGCACAGTCAAGTGATTCGTAATATTCAATAATCTGAGAAATTTAATGAAATTTTTCACAATTGAAAAAGAATTTAAGTAATGTTATATGGGATTTTTGCAAATGATACATTGCTGTCATTAAAGGAAATAATATTATACTGTTAAACATACAAACTGTTTGCAAATGTTATAACAATTGCAACGTTGACTGAACAGACGAAGACTGCAGAACACTTGTATCGAACCTCGTTCTTCCTGCTGTATTATTCAGCAGTTTTTCTATAAAACTATTTATTGCAGCATATTAAATGAAATTTCCACTCACTGATTAAGTAGCTAATTGCTTGTCTTTGTTGAAATATTCGTAAAAAGAATCGTATCACGAACAATTTGATTACTGGTTTGCAAAATCCTTTGAAGAATCTCATAAGGGTACACAGCAACCGACTGTTTCAATGGACCCAATTAAGAATTATAAAACTTTAATAATTATGAGTGCATTTATTGTTTGACGGAAATCAAGTTCTATGAAAAATACATGCATCTTTTGTGCCTAATAGTGAAACATTCGTTTAAACTAAAAATATTACATTATTTAAATAACACTATTTTAAACCTCGGAAATGGACCATTTATCCATTTTTTTTTAAATATATTTTAATGGTGTCCCTTGCAAACACATTAACCTTGATCCTCGTTTAACAAGTATTCATTCAGTTTAATTGCTATAATCTGCGCAATTAAATGACGTTTTGGATGCTCTAAATCAAAATGGACTCCAGCTCCGCATTCGAAGGCTTAACCATAAACATTATTCGTATTATTTTCGAAAATAATTTGCAACGTTCGTTCACACTTCATTTATTTGTAACCTAGTTTTGTCAAGTATTAGATTATTTATAGATAATACACAAAATAGTCAATATAGTAAGCAGAAGAAAGACGAACTGAACAATTTGAGAATATTCATAGAATATTTTCAGCTTGGTAAACTTATTATAAAAACATGTGAATTTCTATTTAACGCTTTTGCAGTTGATGCAAATTATTGTAAAATCTATTTTTAAAAGATGAATCGTTCAGGAATAATGCAATTGTAATAAGTGCCTCGTTGGACTTTGTTTGATCAGAAAATACCATAGTCGAACCTACGCATCGAACTAATCGACAGACTGTTATTAAAACATTTGAACTAATTCATTATTAATTAAACTAAGAAAACAAATATATGCAAATATCTGTGTTTATGATTATCGTATGCAGTACATTTCCTTTTACATTACACATATTATGTAATATTCCTTAATCTCTTTCAGTATTAAAATAAATTTTATCTAAACATAAAAAACCTTCAATTCTAATAATTAGAGAACGAATTACGCATTAAATGAAATATAACAGTTGCATTATTTGAAGAATGTAAAACTATTGTTACATTATTCTTAACTTATAAAAATTATTAAGACAATAAATAAATTTCTGTTTAGTTTACTGCTTATTGTAATCAAAGCATATTTTAAAAGTTTCTATATAATATTTATTATTACAGTCGATTTACAGGTAAATTGTTTTCATTAATTGATTATTAATCTGACCCACTTTCATCTGATATGGAAGGGTTGTCTTTACTCATAACTTATCTCATAGAAAAATCTATTTCATTATATTGCAATATAAATGAGCTTCAGGTGGCTCCCTAATTAAATGACTGTTTCGATCTACTTCAATTAATAAGCTTTGTATACTAAGCGTTGACGAACATTGGACAAATATTAACACGTTAAACGCCACGTCAGTCCCTGTGGACTGACGGTATCGAATTTACAAATTAACGCGTTACAAATTACTTATAAAATATTTAAAAATATTCACACTATTGTAATAGATTCGATTGAAACAGAACAGCACAAACTTTCGATGCAAAATTAAATAAAATGTGACGTGAAATCTCGGCTAAATAACTTCGCGTTCAACGTGTTAATCTGAAAATTAAGTCCAAAGTGTACGGATCAAATTAGGATAGGTATAAAATCATTATACGTTTGGGACCAGAGCTTCAAAACTGTTATAATACCGATTTCGGAATGACTGAAACTTTTAATGAATTTTTCTATAACTATTAACTATTACTGCCTGAATTTTATGTCGATTCCAGTATGGTTGTCTTAATAAATACAATTAATTATTGTAATTGCAGCTTGCTGTGTACACTGTACATACGTTTTATAAAATCGTTATTAGAATGGGGAGAAACAACTATACTCACCGTTGATTTTTAAAAATCCGATCAGGCAAATAAAACAGTTACATTAACTGTACATATTAATCAATAATACTATACAATAATAATAATAATAATACAATAAAAATTCATCAAATATTTCTTTATACATTTTGTATCATTAAACGACTCAATAAATTTCATTTACGATGTCTGCTTTCATTGACAAGCCTCATTACCGCAATAAGAATACTTTAATAGGTTAGTAACCAACATCACACGCGTGTAACCATCCTGATTTTGCATACCATACGAAGAAAATGAAATTAATTTTATACACGTTGTTAATTATAATTTTCGGTGACAATATCCTTACTCATATTTTACAAGTAATACATATTGCAACTGTGAAAACTATTGCTAAAATAGATGCTGATCACGAGTGTGTTGAACTTAACCCTTTACCATACCATTTTTTTCATAACTATAGTCATTATGACATTCTTATTGTTAAAAATGATACGGAAGAAAGAATACAATTTATATCTTTTATTCTCTATCTATCTATATCTTTTCTATTTAAATCTTTTCTTATATCTTTAAATATCTATCTTTTCAATTTATATCTACTTCAATGCTAAAATATATATTACATGTGAACAACATTTGATTTCGTCTGAAAAGAAAGGCATAGTATTTATATTTATTAGACTTTGTTTCAAATCTCAACACTTCATCGACCGGAAGCCTATTAACACTTTGACTGCCATGTCACCCATATATGGGTGACAGAATTATTAGTGCATGTTTAAAAATAAATTTGAACGTTAATGTATTCGTTTCATTCAATTTAGTCGATATGTGAAGAATACAAGAAGGTCTGGGTTAGAAATTATTGAAACAAACAGACAAGAACGGAGTAAACCAGTCTTTTGCTGATACAAAGTTTGCAATTTCGCATTGATACTTAACTAAAAGTGAAATAGAAGGTGAGACACAATGGCGTCGCGTTTAACGTGTTAAAAAGATGGGATACTTTTAACACTTTGACTGTCGTGTCACCTATATATGGGTGACAGAATTATTAGTGCATGTTTAAAAATAAATTTGAACGTTAATGTATTCGTTTCATTCAATTTAGTCGATGTCTGAAGAAGGTTGATAGATAAATATAAGCCGTACATTTAAAGTCTTCGACCGCTGCTTCATTAAATAAATTAATTTGATTTTATGGGATTTTTGAGGTCGTCGGTTGGCAGTTAATGTGTTAATAGGTTTTTCAATAATTGCCCTGTAACAAAATGAGGCTTAAAAACCTGCTTTTACATTGTAATTCGTAACGAAATTATTGGATAACGTTAGTTAGAAAACCTTGCTGATTCGCAATAAAAATTGCAGTCGGCGTTGAGGGATCCATTGAAAAGTTTTCAGTGATGGATTACGAACTTAAAAGATTCTGAAATAATCGCCGGTCGGTAAAGGGTCAACGACGAGTCTGACTCGTGATAATATGGCAAGGGATTAATACTGATAATAATGCATTTTCAGTTGAAATATGATAAACTGTAACAGATTCGACGAAATATTATTACCGATGGATAGATGTATGATTTTCAGTTCGAACAACCTAGTATGGTACTCTGAAGTGTCTGACTCTTAAGTATAAGAATAAATGTAATCAGATAAACAGTTTTATTTCGTTGCAAATAAATTGATAACATACATATTTAATAGAGTCTAAGCTTCAGAAGTCTGACACGATATTGTGATGCAAGGGGTTAATAACGAGTTCCACTGAGAATTACTTTGAATTACACATAACCTTTCTCATTTTATCTATACGATATCGAATGAACTATTCGTACCGCGCATGAATTTGTTGAATTTATTCAACATCAATTTATTGATATTGTATTTTGTTATTATTATTTCTATTATTATGTTTTGCATTTAAATTTCCACGTAATTTATTGAACATGAAAACATCTAGCAGTGTAGGAATTATTTTTAATTATATTCTAATAATTTTTAACACTGAACTTATCAAAATTTCGAATCTTTTATTTTTACAATTTTATTCTTTGTTCGAGTAGATATTACGATCTGGAGATATAAATCTGGAGAGTTGATATTAACGATGTCTTGAACAAGACAGTCGAGTGCAAAAATTTTAAAATGTTAATTAATTAAGATGAATTAAGAAAATATCCTGCTTTGCGACGTAGCATATATCTTTTTACGTCTAAAGCCAATGAAAATGTAGCATCAAATTATTTTTGAATAGCGCACAAGGCTGGGAAATAAATAACGACATCTGTGTGCTGAAGTTAATGATTCAGTTTTTATATGTTCATATAATTACGAAACTATGTAAATATACGAGTTTCAACAATTTTATCTCGCGTATGCAGTGAAGCTGAGTAAACCATATGAAATAATTTGTACATTAATAAGCAGAAAAAGGGTCAACCACGAGTCTGACTCGTGATAATATGGCAAGGGGTTAATACAGGTAATAATGCATTTTCAGTTGAAATATGATAAACTGTAACAGATTCGAACAAATATTATTACCGATGGATGTACGATTTTCAGTTCGAACAGCCTAGTACGTTACCCTGAAGTGTCTGACTCAGGGTCCCAGCGTAATCGATATAAATACTCGAAAATCTTGAGAATATACTGATAATAGAAGAAACGTAGGAAGAAAGGAAGGACCGTTCGAAGAATGAAGTTCTTCGTCCACTGGCACTCGAAGCGCCGGTGGAACAAGGACCGGCATAATGAGCCATACAGAGTTTCGTGTGGTCCGCGAATGTTACTAAGTAAGGGATTGATTCACGGCCAGTTATAATACCGCCAAACCAAAGCCCTAATAGATTCAGGTCAATGCCACTGCCGTTCTTCGAAGTCGTTCATTATGTGAGAAGAGAGGGCCCCGTTCTCATGCCACACAGGTTGCTTGCAATACCTGCGCGGCAGCCTCGGCCACTAATTCCCAACGAGCGCGTAGATACACTACCAGACACACACGTATTCGAACGAATCATTTTTTTTTTTATTGTTATAATTACTCATCAACAAAATTGTTTTTCCTTCAAACGTTCAACTCTTGAGTCCGTTAACCCTTTGCACTCTAAGCAATTTTCATTTCAAAATCGGAACATTTTTTGACATACAATAATTCCATTTTTCGCAGTTCATTTTATTTCATGCATATAATGTTTATTATTATGACTTGTATGTGCAACACTTCGATTTTTACCAATTCAATTTAACCGAACAATTTAAAAATTGTTTTGAATAATAGTTTGACAATTTTTAGTGTCGACCGAGAGGAGTCATTGGAATGCTAAGGGTTAATACGTCATCCGTTAATTCTCGTTAAGTGTCATACTCGCTGTAGAAGTTATCTGCGTAATTTTGAAAAAAATTATTATTGTTACATACTCGGTGAGTCGAAGTCGATTAGGATGTTCGACATGTAAGGGGCGACATCGATTTTTAGGTTTCAATTTTTAGGATCGAGCAATCGTAAATTTATTTCAAGTTCAAATCTTCTATCTGCCATATTGGCATACTATATGGTTTTATGCAAATGGTCAACGAATTTACGAAGAAGAGCTATGAATTAATTTATAAATTTAGCGAATTCGATTTTATAGAATTTTTACGTTTAGTAACGAAAAGTAGAATGTACTACATGGTTTTATGCAAATACTTAACGAATTTACGAAGGAGAGCTATGAATTAATTTATAAATTTAGCGAATTCGATTTTATGGAATTTTTACGTTTAGTAAGGAAAAGTAGAATGTACTATATGGTTATTTGGAAATGGTCAACAAATTTACAAAGGATGGCTATGGATTTATTTATATGTAGAGAATACTACTTTATCGAATTTTTACATTTAGTAACGAAAAGTAGAATGTACTATGGTTTTATGCAAATGGTCAACGAATTTACGAAAGAGAGCTATGAATTAATTTATAAATTGAGCGAATTCGATTTTATGGAATTTTTACGTTTAGTAACGAAAAGTGGAATGTACTACATGGTTTTATGCAAATAGTCAACGAATTTACAAAACAGGGCTATGAATTAATTTATGAATATAGCAAATTCAATTTTATGGAATCTTCACGTTTACTGATTCGTGGGTGTAAAAATAATTAAGTTATCACAAATAAAATAATTTTACGAACATATAAACCAAACATTTTTGGAAAACTATGTTTTTTATGTAGATTAATATTTTTGTTGTATATTTTGCTGTATGTATAAATTTATTAAGTGAACAACGAAGCAGAGTGAAGTACAGACAATTTTGTAAGTTGATTATAATTTGAATGCTTCAAACTAAATTTATAGTTATTCCTTCATGTATTTTATGCTCATATTAAATTGCTAAAAGGTGAAGATAAACAGTCGAAGAATTAAACATATTTATTTAACCGTGGTATCGTATGCTATGTAGAATAAGTAGACAAAGAATTGTGCAGCGAAGTGGATAAGCCGCATCAAATTTCTTCAGTGCTTTCGCCAAAGCGTGTTCCTCGACAAAGAAAAGGTGAACGGATCGAAGGGCAAAAAGGTATATGCGTCTTAGAAAACTGAAATAAAGTTCCTGTAATTGGAATTTCGATTTCTGATAATAATTATTACCTAAAATTAATCTGCAGGCTCATAAATATTTTTGTTGGCGAGAGTTGCTTTAACTGTGACTACTATTTGTAACAATATACATTGTCAAATATATAAATAATATATATACTATAGTAATAATATTATAATTGTATATTATTTAATATTGATAATATATTATCAAGCGGCGCGAAAGTTTTAACCATAACTTCATGCGTGAAAAATGAATTAGTTTCTCTCCAGTAATCTGTTCTTGACGTTTAAACGCACCGTTATACCAAATTTGATCGTTGCATCATAAACAGATAGTATTTGTTTTAATAAAGGTGATTATACTTTTATAAATTGCTTTTTAAGAAGTATTTTAATGAAATTTAAATATGTGGTGAAACGAATAGCAAAGTTTTATTCGTGCATGCACATCATTTATTTTGAATATTTTCTTTATAATATCGATTGATCGATTGATCGATTGATTTCTATTACGTAAATTATCCTACCACTGAATAAATGACGAAACGGTTTATATATGACGCGCAATTGATTAGAGCAATCACATATAAATATTCTTCCGGCAAGTATACATCTAATACAAGGAGAGATATTTTTACACCAGATCAGCACAGGTTATTGCTCTCCTTGCAAACAATACTACTTTTGTATTAATTTGAAATTGTGTTAATGCTGCTCACCATTTTTTAAATAATTGCATTTTTTCAAAATAAATAATTAACACCATTGAAAGTTGAAACACTTCAGGTGTTATCTTTCTAATTTTTTTCAGTGTCACATTTATGATTTGTCAAAAGAAAGTCTGTGAAAAGCTAAAAAATTATAAAAGTGTAGCGCGTAGGAACTAAGGAAAAGTAACTTTTTAATTAAATTCTAAGTAATTATTAGTAAATTATTAATAAGTAATTAAAGTAAGTAAGTAAAGTATAAGTAAGTATATTAAAATTATTATTAATAAGTAAATTATTAATAATTGAAACAATAAATAAATGTAACAGTATCTGGTCAAGCAAAAGAGTTACATGATTGAAAAATAATAAATGAATTTCAAAATTTCATTTAATGCATACATTTTTAAAAAATATTTATTTCACTGCTAAACAGTAGAAAATCCAATAATACCAAATGAAAACCAAATTCTTTATAAATAATATATTTAAATATAAGAGAACGAATTTCATGACTTTAGACCATCAATATTTTTGTTCATAAGAACAATCCCTTAACATTCTAACATAATTAAGTTATATATATTAAAATGTTACCAGTATCAAGTGTACCATTACCCACGCATAAACTGAGGAAGTACCAAGTAAGAGAACCATTTTATCGAAACAATATTATTTTAGTAATGCGAAACGAAGTTTTAATTAGAGATGGTTGACAATTGTTGCAATTCTTAATGGCAGCTGTTTTGCGTGCATTTCTGACATTCTATATTGAACAGTACGTTTAATATTAAATATTTAATAAGATATTGGTTAAACCGTTCACGGTCATTTATGTTCATTTCTAAAATATCGTTTGCTATAAAAAGAAGATTATCCTTTTAAATGGTAAAAACAAGAAGATGAATGCAGGTTGATAGCAACCCAGTACTGGCTACCCCTTGGTAATCAGAAACGTCGAACATGATAAAGTTAATATTTTATGTACAAATTTCATGTTTAGTACATCGTGAATGAAAATTTCATCTTTCAATAAATATGTTTAGTCGTTTTACTAAAACAATAGAAAAAAGTAATAATATTAAATGATTTACTGAAATATTTGTAAAAAAACAACTATGTTATTGGTAGAAAAGGAACGTGCTCCAATAAATTGACTAACATATAAATAAATATATAGTCGTTATCGTTGTACTAAAATTCTGCAACATATATTTGAAACAAAACTTCAAAGCTGTGAGTAAACTAGTGTTTAATTAGTTACGTGGTACACGATAAATTAATAATTACGTGTAAACACGATTGCATAAAGTTGGCTACAAAGTTTTGTTACTTTAATTTTCAGTACAGTCGTGAAATTGTGTACAAAAATGAATATAATGAATAAATTGAATATTATTAATAACATTCTTATATCGTATAATGAAAAATAATCAACGTAAAATAAAATGGACAATAATCGCATTTTGTAAATCTTTATTTAATGAAATGAAATTGTATTTTAATTCATACATGTGTTAATTGTATATCTATTATTTTACGAGTATAATTATATACTCATTTCGAATAAACTGCATACATTTTCGATATATTTGTTTATGTTTTGTTAAGCTTGATTAAAAAATGCATCAAAACTTTCTCACGACTCAAACGAATTCTGAAACTTTTTAATAAGCTTCATGGGAGTTTATTATGTGTGGAACTTCTTTAAAAAGTTCTCTATAAAAGTTTTCTTTTAATTAGATACAGTAAAATATAAAAATAAAAGTATTTGTACAACAGGATTATATATTTTGTCAATTAACACAGTGAGTGACCTCAGCCACCCCAAAAATTCCATGCAATCAAAATAAATGAAGAAATAAATTGCTATTCAATTCCTGTTCGTTGTAATTATAATTGTTTGGTCAAAATGTGAATAAACACACTGTTTGGAGAAAAATCTGAAAAATGAATAGACAAATAACTCAATAATTCAGTTTATTTTATAATACAATCCAGAAACTCATTGACAGACGTGTCGATTACAGTGGAACTTATTTTGATCTCCTGGTGATCTTAAATAGTAAAATTTATTCTAAAAAAATTACATTTGTTTAATGTTACTGTTAAAACATGCTAATAATATACATTCTTCAATGGATAAAAGCGATACATTCTACAATTCTCTAATAGGTCTCACTCCGTAAATTCAATGTTAAAAATCGATCAGTTCGCATGCATAATTAATTATTGTAATTACAGTTTGCTGTCTATATTATACGTACCGTTGATCTCCAACGATACGATCAAACAAATAAAACAGTTACATACTCCTTCCATTACATTATTCAAAATAAATACCGACTAAATCGCAATTTCAATTTCTTATTTTCAATTAGATAATATTATACAATAATTCATAAAAATATCGAAATACAATAATACAATATAGTAAAATTAAGTGTGCCCATTAAAATTTGTCAAACATTACCTTACACATTTTGAATCGTTCAACGATTCAGTAACTCTCATTTGTAATGCAAATAAACTGATCATTCGATGTCACGATCGAAAATCGATCAGTTCGATTAAACAACAAACAAATAACATACATTCATCGAAAAACGAAAAGTGATAGATTGAACAGTTCTTTCACCGATCTCACGTTCTAAGTTTCACAATTCGTCATTACCATTAAAAACAGATCAATTCCAGTGCAACAACGTATATAACATGCGTTCTTCGCGAGGAACAAACGATAGAGTAGCGGAGTCTATGTTCGTGGATTTGACAGGGTCTTTTTGGGGGACTTCTGCAGGTAGATTATTAAAGTTAGTCACTGTGTGCGCAGACAGGACCCTTTCCGAACTTAATGATTCGATCATTGAGATGGGTAGCAGCCAGCAGGGTGGTGGAAACGAATGGCGTGGGTCGGAGTAGTAGGAGAAGTGCCAGCGAACCAGGAGAGGAGCGGCCCGTGCAGAAAAGTAAGCTCGATCCCAGTTCGAACGGTTCGCCGTGATCGTTCCGTCTCTGATTTAGCCGTTTCGCGTGCAATTCGATCGCGCGAGAGAAACACTCTTGACAGATTCTTAGACGACGAACAACCAAAGGGATCGCGTCTGCGAGGACAAGCCTACTTCCGAGGCTGGTGATATCCGTTTCCTCTTTGTCATCGAGGCCACACACGGAAGTCGTTTGCTACCCCCGGCATGTCTCTGCTTGGTGCCCATAGGCTGCGCGCTGTCAAATCACGCGTTCATCCTCCAAGATCTGACATTCTGAAAAGTACGTACAGTCACGGCTCCATTACCCTCCGTTCTATCTGATACAACGGGAAACTATCTTCGTTACCCTTGTCCCCTTGCCGTACCTTTTAGCTCGACGAAATTCGAGCCCAAGCGGTCGAAGACGACGCGCACTAAACGGGCCGAGTTTATACATTTAGCCAAATCGTCACACCAGTATGCACCGCGATATTTTTATTTCACCAAAATTTCATCCCACCAGTTTAACACTTTAACTGCCAGAACAACAACCTCAAAAATTCCACGAAATCAAAGTAATTTATTTGATGAAACAACAATTAAAAATTTTTAATGTACGACACAGGCAGTTATCCTTCGACCTTCTCGTATTCTCCAGATTTCAACTAACTGTAGTGTAACGATTATATTAACCAGTTAAGTGTGTTTGACGGCTGTATCCGTCATGGAGATATGGCAGAATTTTGTGTCATGACGATTATATCCGTCATGCGTAAAATTTTGTTACAATTTGATATTTAACCCTTTGTATAATAATAGCTTCATTGTACATAGTTTATTCCCTTTTGCACATATGAAATTAATTACTATTACTCGTATTTAGTACATTAAAATTTTCGTCGATTTTTTAACTGCAAATCCAGCGATGGAAAAGTTGTTTCAATAAAAGTATGGCAATTTTTAATGGCGCCTTAGAGGCGCCATTCGAGTGCTAAGGGTTAAATTGTAATTCTGGCAAAAACTAAATTATATTCGTAAATTTTAATATGTTTAAAATGTTTAGAGATCAAGACGAAATGGAACAAACAAATGAAAATTATAAATAATTTGACATAGATTCATGCATCTCTGTACGCTCTGGCTAGAACTCTTGATTTTCGCGACACACATAGATGCGCGCTTTGAAAAGAGATCACCACAGTTAACTAGTTAATGTAAACATTTATTTTTAAAAATGGACAAATACTCTGTCACCCATATGTGGGTGACATGGCAGTCTAAGTGTTAACTCGGAATATTCATGTTTGGGACAGAATTCTTATCACGAGAGTCAGACTCGTTGAAGTACGGTAAAGGGTTAAGAGAACCAGGCCGTTGCAGCTTCGGTAAAATTTATGCTAAGTATTATTTAATTTGTAATCGTTAATAATATTACTGTCCGTGGACTTGGATGAAATTTTTGCTATCTCGTTAGGTTTCTATGAGGTTGTCCTGCAAGTTTCTTTCGTAATGCGCGTGTTTAATATTGTCAAACAACAAGAATATTGAATAGAATACTGTTACGCAGCCTCGGAAGTTCGTTTCCTCGAACACTTGTATTAATTTGAACTATGTATTAATCGAAAATGAAACAAACTTTTCAGACAACCTATAGTTTGTCGTTTCGATATAGACGAATATTAAATATAAATGCAGTATTATGTATAATTTGATTGTGTCGTTGCATATTGCAAGTAGATTTTAAAGGACCACTTAAGAGTTCAACACCTTGGACGACCATACGAGTCGTTTAATACAAAAGTGGTGTAAGTCAATATTTGTCTGTGTCGTTTAACACCGCGTCTCAAATCGTCATTATCATTAGATCGTCATTAACGGATCTTTATGCAAAACCGAAACTTTGTAGATCGATTTTTAAAAATAGATACTGCGTAGACGTTCTTTCATAAAAGTGTTAATAATTTACAAATAATGTAACGGAATTTTTAAAGACTTCTGGGTAGCTTAACTATTTTCTACACATTTTTGTCTCACACGAATAAAATCGACGGCACAGTCATTAGATAAAATAATTGTTATATAATTTTAGTATGAACAGACGTGTAACATCCTTTGATATAATTATGTTTTATAAAACTTTTACACAATTCCTCGTTATTCGATGATTAACTGTTTCGACTTGTACCATTTTTGTTTTAAGCAAAGTATGTTTTTAACCCCTTGCACTAGGATTTATTTTTACATTGCAGTTGCACAGTGATTAGTACTCTTCCTCGTTCATAGTTTCCTGGAAAATAAAAACATATATCTATTGTGTGCCTGTATGTTCTACAATGTCTATATATAGACAGCAACAAAATAGTATTAGTTGGAAAGTAATTAATTTGTTGAATTTATTGAACATCAATTTATTGATATTGTATTTTGTTATTATTATTTTTATTATTACGTTTTGCATTTAAATTTCCACGTAATTTATTGAACATAAAAACATCTAGCAGTGTAAAAATTATTTTTAATTATATTATAATAATTTTTAATACTGGACTTATCAAAATTTCGAATCTTCTATTTTTACAATTTTATTCTTTGTTCGAGTAGATATAACGATCTGGAGATATAAATCTGGAGAGTTGATATTAACGATGTCTTGAACAAGACAGTCGAGTGCAAAAAATTGAAAATGTTAATTAATTAAGATGAATTAAGAAAATATCCTGTTTCGCGACTTAGCATATATCTTTTTACGACTAAAGCCAACGAAAATGTAGCATCAAATTATTTCTGAATAGCGCACGAGGCTGGGAAATAAATAACGACACCTGTGTGCTGAAGTTAATGATTCAGTTTTTATATGTTCATATAATTACGAAACTATGTAAATATACGAGTTTCAACAATTTTATCTCGCGTATGCAGTGAAGCTGAGTAAAGCATATGAAATAATTTGTACATTAGTAAGCAGAGAAATGTAACATGCTGAATATAATTACAAGACTGTGGATTTTTATGGAAAATTAAAATTGTCTGTATTAATTGCCAGACGCAGGATCTACGTACACATTGATTTTCTTTTCTTAACAATTCTGTATAGTTCAAAATATTCGGAAAGTACTTCTACGTTCTTTAAAGGGTTTTACTGTTTCAAATTTGATTCACTTATTTTTATCATAAACTCGTGCTATCTGAAATCGAATAATTGTAGCGATATAATAATTTCTATGAGTAATCGTTTCTATATTTAGAAATATAATTCTTTATTTATTCTTTATTTACTTCTATATTTAGAGATATAATAATTTCTATGAGTAACCGTTTCTATATTTTGTTTGAGCGATTGATTAACAAAAGTATTTTACAAACAGTTTTGTATTTATACAGTCTGATAAAATACTAATTCATCGACGCTTTTAATTTTCTTCTTATTAATAGATGTGATTGATGAATCAATTCCTTCAACCTCTGATATTTAAATTCCCGATTAAATTTGATCCTCGGTGATTGAATTACTTTCGAGAATATATTTATATAAGCACGCATTTCAACGAATCAATCGTTGAATATTTTCATCACTTTCGCCATGTCAATATTGCCTACTTGCTATGAAATTAATAGCTACGTTCCAAAAATCATAATGCTAACTATTATTCATTTCGGTCACGGCTAACGATGCAGGGAACAATACTTATAAAATTGTTGAACGTTGATGTTACTTCGCATGTACATCAACATGATTGATCTAATTAATTCTTAATCGTAATAAATTAAGAAAATTTTTTAGGGTTATGTCATCCTTTAAACAAATTTAAGCATTCTTACTTAAAACGTAGTCTTATCTCTTAACATTGAAACGTTTTATATTAACCCTTTCATTCCAGCCTTTAACACTGAAATTACAGGGCCGATTAAAATCACTTGTCACTGACTTCTTCGTTCATATTTTTTGAAATTACAAGAACATTTCCACGAAAAGTGGAAGCAGACATCAAAACAGACTTTTCCATTAAAGCACATACGAATGTAGAAGTTGTACGAAATTTGAATAAATTCAGCCCTGTCATTATTATAAAGCAGGCTTTGTATTAATCTAGTTTAGAGCTCGGTAGTTCTAGTATTAAGCTTACGCAAAACCTGTAAGTGAGATTGGCTTAGTTGTACACAGTTTATGTAACCTTAAATATTTTAAGTATTGTCGTTGTCACTTATCGATTGTCATATTAAGTTTACTTAAATGTCTCGCTGTTTTTTATAATTTTAATTTTAAAATTTGTGCTTGAAGAACGAAAATGTATTTTCATAATTATCGTAAAAGGTAAAATTAAAAATTGGTCATTTGACCAACAGCGTTTCAACGATAATTTTGAAATTCATTTTATTTAACACGAACTGGCAGATTATTTAACAAGCCAAACATCGGTACTT
>CM052089.1:8796138-8830127 GCA_028453745.1 Agapostemon virescens
TCGTATAATGAACAAATATTTTATTAAATTATATATTGGCCATTCTGGTCCAATACCTTTTGCCATCTTTCTGGTAGTAGCATGATTCCACGCTCATAAAATTTTTGGTCTTTCCTGGCAAAAAAACTGATCGAGGTGATTTTTGACCTCCTCGTTTGAAGTGCAGGTTTTACCGTCTAAAAACTTATGCAGTGACCGGAACAAATAATAATCCGAAGGTACCAGATCTGGAGAATATGGTGGGTGTGGTATTGTATCCCATTCAAACTGTAAAAGCTTTTGGCGAGTGACCAAACTTGTATGAGGTCTCGCATTATCTTGGTGGAACACTACACCTTTGCTGTTGATTAATTCTGGCCTTTTCTGTTGAAGTGCATCATTCAGTTTGTCCAGCTGATGACAGTAGACTTCTGAATTAATTGTTGTGTTATCCGGTAAAAGCTCAAAAAGAAACGATTCCTTTAAAATCCCACCAAACAGGCAGCATCACCTTTTTTTGATGGATATTGGCTTTGGAAATGCTTTGATTCGGTTCATTCTTTTTGCTCCATGATCTCCTGCGTTTGACATTGTTATATACAACCCATTTTTCGTCCCCAGTAATGATGCGCTTCAAAAATGGATCATTTTCGTGACGTTTGAGAAGCGAATCACAGACGTCAACGCGACGACACAAATTTCTCTCCGTGAGAACATGGGGAACCCATATATCAAGCTTCGAGGTTAAACCCAGGCCTTTCAAGTGGGCATAAACAGTTGAATTTGATAAATTTAACCTCTCACCGATCTCACGTGTCGTTATTCGCCGGTTTGCATCAACTAATGTCTTTATCGTGTCTTTATCAGCTTCAACCGGCCTTCCAAAACGTGGTACATCTTCGATATCAGAATTGCCGGATCGAAATTTTGCAAACCAGTTCTGGCACTGGCGTATTGTCAACGCATCTTCTCCGTACACATCGGTTAATTTCTTTCTGGCTTGAACAGCATTTTTACCTTTTCTATAGTAAAAAAATAAAATATGTCGAAAATGCTGCTTATTGCTCTCCATATTTAAAAGGGCACCAACTAAAAACTACTGCGTAGAATCAATTGGACTTTTTCACACCCAAGCCTTGCTATATCAGCTCTCAAAACATATAATGATTATGCGGCTTAAGTGTGAAGTTGGATACAAAAAAATACAATTAAATTCTCTGTCGGGAAAAACCGAAATTACTTTCCAAACAACCCAATAGAATTTACGTGAAATCTAAATAAATTCAGTCTTGTGATTGTTATGTCACAATGCATGCCAGTCACATGTTTGTTCGGTACGGTTAATATTAATGCAGGGATTCCAACAGGTCTGCAATCACTTAATTAGTCGTTGAAAATCAGTTTCTTCAAATCATGGCGTCAGTCTCTTCGCAGCCAACGTACACTGCGACTCAACGCAAACTTATTCTAGAATGTCGAATTATTGAACTTTCAACTCTGATTTCACCGTTGAAGACAAAAAGAAGTTACTACTGTAACAATAGCTTATGTATGTTAGTATGCATCCAATGTTATACTTAAATGTTGTATATGTTTTTATTGATAACGTTTAACTATTGTATATATGTTTTTATCGATTTATGTACTACTCTATTTTGTTGATGTTACTACGTTTTGATTTTGGTAAATAAACGTCGGAGACAGTTCCCCGCGAGCAAGCAACCAAAAATGCTCAAATGGAATAACAAATCATAGGATCGTAATAACGAAGCTTCAATAAATTGTTTAAAACAGATCACAGACAAATGATCAGCAAAATCAATAACTTTAACTCGCACCTTCGCAAGGAGACTGACAAAGTTCAGAAATTCTTTGTTTATCATCTCTTCTACTCGACTTGTTCTAAAATCTTCATTTTCTTAGAATCAGATTGTTTTTATATTATTTCCACAATATATTTAATAAATTTTTTAATCCGTAGTGGTTTTTCTAACTTTTCTAACGTGTTACAGACGAAACAATATTTAAAAAGTCAATAATCTAAATTTGAAATACTGCCATTTTGTAAATAATCGATTTGATTTATTTTGCTTCAGACCATAGATACATCTTCTTGTTATCAATCAACACATTTATTTAAACGAACTCTACAAAAAGTGATATTACTCGTGTAATTTCGATTACTTCTATTTGAACAAATAATCAAAAATTTCGATTTATTTTGCTTCAGACCATAGCTACATCTTCTTGTTATCAATCAACACACTTTTTTTAACGAACTCTACGAAAAATGATATAATTCGTTTAATTTTGATCACTTTTACTTGAACAAAATTAACGTATATACTTCAAATATTCACAAATATGTGCACTAACTCAAAATGAAAAGTTTGACGGTAAAAAATGGCTAAAAACAGCATTTGTAGCTAGAATAGCCTTTCAACATCTTTGGCACATTGAATTATTTCTGTACAATAAAGCATCCATTTTTAATGAAACCTGCATCGACGAAATAAATAATTTTATTAAGGACTATACCTCGCATAAAGATGCAACCACGGCAATACCATTCTCATGCTGTGAAGCTGTGCTAGTGTTTGCATATTTGTTGTGATAATGAACGAAATGCACTTCTAACGCATCCCGAATTCCATCCACCTGGTGTTCGGCCGGCCAGTGAAAGTGTATTTGATCCAGAACGTATGTTGCTGGTAAATCTCCTCCTTCCAGGAAGAAAGTGTCTTCGGCAAATCGTATCACAACTAAAAATGCGCAAAGAAACATCGCACTTTTAATCAGATGTAACCATTAACGGTCCGGAAGTATTTCCAGTTAAGAAACGGTGAAAGATACCGTTGCATGGATAATTGGTGGAAATAAATTCAGAAAAGTGACCTGCTACAATTCTGAACGCGTAAATGGTAAAAATATATACAATAAAAGTGATAAAATTAATAAAATTATGTTTGCCGTCATACAATGGATCCTGTAAGAAAACGCCATTTCATTAATTTTATCGCTTTTATTGTACATAGTTTTACAATTTACGCATAAGCGACATGGCATTTTTGCTTATAGGATCCAATGCCACTAACATAGCATTCGTCCGTTAGAGGTTAACCCTTTGCACTCGAATGGTGACTCTAAAGCACCACTTAAAATTGCTGCAGCACTGTTTAACACATTAACTGCCTAACTGGCGACCTCAAAAATACCATAAAATCAAATTAATTTATTTAATGAAGCAAAGATTGAAAACTTTAAATGTATGGCATATAGTTATCTGTCAACCTTCTTGCATTCTTCAGATATCAACTAAATCGAATGCAACGAATATAACAACGTACAAATTTATTTTTAAACATGGACTAATAATTCTGTTACCCATATATGGGTGACATGGCAGCCAAAGTGTTAAAGCAATTTTTATATCACTATGCATGTGTTGAAGATATTCGTAAAAATTGAATTGTTGCAAGAACGAGTAATAGTGAAAGAACTTCATATGCATAAGACGAAACATATCGTGTAGAATGAAAATATTGTAAATCAGACAAAATGCCTTTGGTTTGGAGTTAAAACAGTTTCGAATGCAAAGGGTTAAACCACGATAAAATTGCATAATGAGATTTTTCAATGTAAATAAACCTGTCAATGAAAGCAAAGCAATAATAGAATCGTATCGAGTTACCCAAAAATGGTAATAGCATTTGAACATACATCTTCTTCGCTTATAGTGAGTGATTAAATTATTATGAACACTTTGCAACTATATTTCAATGGAAGTTTGATAACAAATGGTACTAACATTGTGCTTATAATTGGGGTTGTTTAGTTTTAGTCGGAGTTTGGAAGAAATTTCTGATTTCTGGCGTCGGAATTGAGCCGTTTATTTTGAAAGTGGCCTAAGTCCATTTGTCAATTATTTCCGGTTGCCCGTGGTTACATGACAACTTCAAGTTATCTATCAATAAAGCATTTAAGGTTACTTATATTCCGAGTAAATACGATAATTCTGGACACATAAGTTTTCAGAGTTAGTTCAATAATTGAGCCGTTTATTTTGAGAGTAGCCTAAGTCCATTTATACTTAAATTAAGATATTTATCATTGATAATGTCCGCAGGCAGTGATGAAGGTAATTTTAATAAATTAGTATTTAACAAGTTAACCTCAGTTTTTGGACAATTGCATTAGTTGAATAAACAGTACGTTTCATTAATGCAGTTAAACAAAATTTACGCAATATACATATTATGTATTTACAATTAAATATAAAACTTAAAATGTAATATTAAATTTTAGAAATTATTTCACCCATGGGGAAGAACAAAACGACAAGACCATTAGTACAGATAGTGAAGAAAAATTACTAACTAATGATTTCAAAGAAAATCGAAAAAGAAAGAGAATTATAGAACAATATTCGTCTTCAGGGGATGAAGATACAGATAACAATGGAGAAAAAATTAATGAAACATACATCCAAAAAGTGCGAAAGATTAAACGGAATTCAGGGAAAAGATATTGTACTCAAACCGGAAATATTGTACCTTCAAAAGTTTTCCAAAACAAAGATTTTTAAAAGGGTAAAGACTTCTAGCCGAGCATCAATAAACTGGTTAAAAATATGTTGGATGCGTTTTGTCAGAAATGAACCGTATAAAATTTTCTATAAGACATCAATGAATGAGAACGAAAATTTTAAAGTCCTGAATTTATTACCACGTTGGGGTAGACCAAGAAGGTTCGAAAATATTGTATTGACACCACTGTATAAAAATATCAGGCAAATTACAACAACAAAATTCAAGAACATAATTGACCTATTACGACATGTACCACCGGAACATCATCAAATCCCTTTCACGCACACAAAATGTAGATGAGTAGTAAATTGTTTTGTAATTTATGTTTGTAAAAAACGTTTTGAATCGCATAAATTATGTTTTTGAAGTGTTGTAAAGATATGTAAAATAAAATGAGTATTGTTTTTTTCAATTTGAAGCATCTTAAATTATGTCGAATGGACTTGGGTTCCTTCAAATTTTATAACGAATCTGGTGGTTAATTTTGAAAGTGGCCTAACTCCATTCTTGGTAAGAAAACGCATATTATTCACTTGATAATTGCCATTATTTTAATAGGAACTATAAATTTAACACCTTTAGATACACTTAAGCAGTATGACTCATTAGTATTCTGTACGTATATTTTTAATTGCATTGAAACACAAACCCTTAAATATCTCAATTTAAGTATAAATGGACTTAGGCCACTTGCAAAATAAACGGCTCAATTGGAAGAAAATATGCCGATTTCATCTGCATGCGAAAATTACAAAATTTCAATTACAAAATCATTGAAAATTGTAATGAAACTATTTATATATGGAAGATACAAGGTTTGTATGGAATTTGTATGAAACGTGCAAGTAAATAGTGAACTTCGCTGATTTTCTTTTCGTATTAGAAAATGAACACCGTGAATTTCAAAGTGTTTTAGAGCAAACTACAATTATAGTCATGTTCGTATCTATACCTTCTCACTCTTTGTGTGTCGATGCCATCACCGCGATGATAAATTTTGTCTTTTATGGTGTGCAAACAATATTCGTCAAACATTCAATTCGGAGTCTGAGTCGGAAGTTTTGACTCCTGTTATTGATTCCTTTGATACTTCTTTCAGTACAAAACATACTGGTATATTTTCGATAGCACATTTTGGCATATAGCATAGTATATCTAGCATACTATTTGGTATATAGCATATAAAAAATGTAGCTTCACTTTCAGATAATTATAGTAAACCAACGTAAAGTAATTAAAAATTGAGTTCTACTTCAAACGTGCTGTGAATTGATGATTAATTAATCTCCGTGGTAATAAATTTATCATTAGAAATGAAAGTTACACCTTTTCCTCAGTTTCAATTTATGGAATTTGAATATGGCAGCTGCTTGGAGCTACTTTGCACCAAAATAAAAAAAGATATTAATTATTCATTAAAAAAATTTGAAAGAAAGATAGAGCCCATCTTATTTTAATCATTACTATAAAGAATACCTTGTTTAAAATTATACCAAATTATTTTGCAGTATTATAATACAATAATCTCCCTAAATCTTTGTGCAATTTTTACATCTGTTCATAATAATTTGATCACCCGCTGTAATTACATGGCTTTCAATTTTTGTCGACGAATGTGTTTCCATTATTTAGCGCCTACCGGAGTGACCATTGTTAGAAATTACTCCAGTGGCCGCGTAATCGTATTTTACGAACTCTAAAGGCTTATGATCTGTTTTCATGGCATCCTTGCTAACAATGTTTATCGGTGACTGTCTTTTTCCAGTTGAACATAATCCTGGCCAATGTGCAGGGTCTAAACAGAAAATAAAAAGATACTTCATTCATTTGATTCCAGCATTTTCTTCATCAATAAATTTAAAAAAAAACACAAAATATACTGCGAACATTCAAAACTCGGACGTCGCTTGTTGCATATGAAATGTCCGTTTTTAAAATGCAAACGTTGTAAAACTTCTTGATTAAGAAATGCTAATTAGGTGGTTACTAATTATGTGCGACAAAAATGAATGGATGAAACACAGAACTGTAGAGTCATTAGAAGAACCTAGGAATGTTAACAAGTCGTCGACTTGTTAAAACCGTTGAAAATTAACTTAGACAATTTTTATTTTGCACGAACATCCAAAAACATAAATTAATTCATTTTGGTTTTCTACGAGTTCAGTCACTTCGTAGACTAGTCGAAAACATTCTTGACGATTAAAATAAAGATTACAAAATGAGAAATCCCACTGTAACATTTTTTAAATCACAAATGTTAGAACAATTCCCTCTTCTATCGTTCTCTTCATTTTCAAGTTTATTACAGATCCTTTTGAAGTACAAAACTGTTATTTAAAACTATATTTTCAGTTTTTATTCATACATGTCACTCTTCGTCTAAATAAAGTTTATTTCAATGTTGATTGCTGAAATTGTTGTATAAGGTATTTATGTGATGACAGTCTTCCGAATGGAGAACATAAACGACCAAAAAATTCTATCACTAACGTAATTTGATCAAACATGTTCATTACGATACTGTTTACTTGGATCGATAAATTTTACATACGAAAACGTTGTTTGTTTAACGCAACTGTTAAAAATATGTAATATGCAGCAACATAGATTATATATTCAACAAACCATTATCTACTTGTCGACTCTTGTCCTCTACACATTTTCATAATATTTATTTTTTAACAAGTGCTCACAACGGTAATCAAGATTCATAAAGCTTCGTTTACGGAGTCGCTTATAAACTTCATTAACAAATTATTAATAAAAAGCTTCAACGAGCGATCGTAAAAATTGCAAGCTCTTAAAATAAAAAATATATTGCTGGACCATATATTTCATCTGTTTAACAAAATTTTACAATTGAAAATTTATCCAGGCCATAACTCTTCATTTGTCACTTGAAAGTTTATTTAATGAAATTGAAATGATGAGAATAAGTAGATTACCATGATCACCCCAATATCCCCAATGCGATGCTCCTGTAACCACGTATAAACCTGAAACAAATTTCAATTTATAAAATAGAATAAAAATAAAATTTCAATAAGTTAATGCTAATTTGAATTTGACTTTCGGAAGGCTATGATTCGTTGTGCACGTATTAACGATGCAAAACATGATAAAGATTGAATAAAATATTTTTTGATTTTAACGTACGGTTAAAAATTGTTTGCAAAAACGCGTTGGAATGTTTACAAATATTCCTGACACTGTGCGTCACTGATAATTATTGGTTTCTCACGAAAATCTTATTTTTCGCATTTTCGTCACGTTTTGAGCCTCGGTGACGGTTACGAAGATGACGAATCGTAGAATGACGAAAATGTTCCGAGGAATGTTTCATGTTATCATTGGAATATTTTAAATTAATACACAATCAATGGTTCAAGTAATGCCGGCACTTTCTAAATTACCGCTTTATATACGACCGGTGAACAATTCGAACGACCTGCTGATTTTAATGAACATAATACACGCTTCCTGTTGCTGAACAGGGATTACGTCGAACTGTCTATAATTACATTATAATCTTCTTATAACTTTCAGATATACGCTTTACAACTAAACAAGCTGCATAAGTTGATTCAAAAAACCGATTAAAATCTTTCATAAAACTGGTGTAATCGATGACAAAAATTTAGGGAACGAAGTTTTTATCGTCCGCCATTTTTCAAAGCTCCAACGTTCAATTCCGTTAAAATAAATACTTGTTTCTTTACCCGTTCTTCAAAATTTCACAGGTCAATTAATACACGTTCGATAATACGTTTCGAGAACAACAATTAAAACCGTAGCGAATAACAATGATCGATAACTTGATTCAAAGATAAAAATATCAACCGGAAATTCTCTTAAGAAAAATAAAGCGTTTATAAAAATATGAAAACAACTCTTTTCGCGTATTAATTAATGTTCAACAGTTTTTCATTAAACGATGAATATATTTGCCTTTCTTCGCTGTAGAGATTAATTCTGCAACCGTTTGAAATAAAGTTTTCGCAAATGTATGAAAATCGGCACAGCTGATATTTAATCAATTAAATGGTCGGCTAACTATGAATTTACACGTAGAAAGTGAACAGGTGAACACCCTAGGCAGAGATATCTTCTTCTGAAACGTATCTTTTAACAAGGAAGGCGGCAAAAAATTCATGAAACAAACGAATGAAAAAGTTTGTCTGCTTACCGACGATGACGTGAAAAATGATGTACGAGCTCTTCATCGCGAAATCACCGTACCAAACTGTCAGAGCTTACGATCATCCGATGATGCGTACGTGATGACGATAAGCATATAACTGGTGTACGCGACGCGAATCTAACTGGCTAACCCCGAGATTACGCGAGACCCTATTGCACGGGATTTAGTTTGTGCATCGTGCTCGATACATAATGGTTACTATTTCTATTAAGAGCCACCAATCCACCATTCCTTTGACCATCCAACCGAGTTGATTTTTGATAATACGCCTTCATACAGCCGCAATAGAAAACTACTACAAATGATTTCGCAACACCGTGGACCGCAGCGAACGCGAAATCTGGTCTGCTACATATTCGTACAACGGTTGATGGTATAATAAGAACCATAAGAAAAAGCTCGGTAAATTAATAGAAAATTGAGGAATAATTACATGGTGATGTATAATGTCGAATATTTTAATATTCGATGATATTCCATACATATTTTTATTTATTAATAATTTAATTATCGATAAAGTATAAATAACTTCGTGTTACAATCAAATATATTGGGGGTACGTTTAAGAGAAATATTTTCTACTATTAAATGTACTTTTGTGTATTAAAGATTACCGTGAATTTCTTTGGGGATTAATAGGCTTTGTTTACCGGAAAAAATAAATGTCAAATCCATTGAAAATAATGTAACAAAAATTAACGAAAAGATTAATGAAAATTTTGAAAATGATCCCCTGTTAATAATGAAGTACATGCATTGCTTAAATATGTGATTTATATTGTTTAGTCTACAGGTTGTTTATGCGAGTATACGCTACAGCTAATTTTAGATCCCCATTTCTACACTTTTTCGTAAAAAAAAGAACAATAATTATAAAGTTTACGTTTGATTATAATCTAGAAACGTCTCATTGTGACAGAATAAATTTGTCGAAGAAATATTTATTTACTTAAAAATAACATATTTGTAACACTTAATTATCAGTATATACGCTTAAAACCTAAGAAAATAGGTACTTGACAATATTTTTATTTATTACACGTTTTCGTTAAATCTTCATGAAATTTTTCATTTTATTTCGTAATAATAATAATAAAGTAGATGTACGTATAATAGAAGACTTTCAAATCAAAGCGTAATAATACATAATTATATTATAAATAAAATTTGTAATAATAATAAATTATTAAATAAAAATAAATTATAATAATAAAAAATCAGTATAGTTTACTATATTAATATAAGAAATCTTATCAATGTTGTTTATTATTTAACACGTATTGAATTAATCTAATCGCTGAAAATACATACGAGGTACATATTAGTTTTATGTATCTGTCTTGCTTTATCTGATATAAGTTTTTCTGTTAGGCGTCAATCTGATTTTCTTTTCCTTCACCGTCATAAAAATATCTTCGGTATAAACTATTTCCGTGATAGTTTACTGTAACTTAAAGAAAAACAAAGAGAAAGAAAAAGTAAAACTCGAAAAGACAACACACGCCTTCCCTAATATTTGATACGAAATTCCTATGATTTATCACGGTCATTCGCTGATTCGATCATGACAAAAAATAAATTCGCTAACATACGGTAGCCTCCAAAATACAGGCTGCAAAATTCTAGCGAGTAAACTCGTCTGAATGGGAATATTCAGATATTTTTAGATGTCTAAGCACGAGGAGGATTATTCGAGTCACTTGTTAGACTTACTTCTACGATGTACCAAATGCAACATGTCTGTACATGACTGGAAGTTGAAAGTCACATATTCCGAAAATTCAATTTGTGTCTTAATGAATGTCAATTAAACGACATTTAAATTTGTACTTTAAAAAAAAAATACATTTGCATTGTCTACAGAAACAATGTCTCAGCCGTTTCTATTTTCTGAAACCCGTAGTAATCGAAGCCATTTTATATAATAACAAAATAACACTTTCGTAGTTTCTGTTTTTTGAAAGCTACAATAATCAAGGCTAATCGTTGTAATAACCAATACAGGTGTTTAATACATGTAGTAATTGAAGCTAACAATATTCATAAGTTTTGTAATGACGAAAACATTAGATGTAGGTATTAGAATATATTTAAAATATTATTTCCAATTTTGCAAGAACATTCCAAGTACCGTTAATATTAAATAACAGTAATACGAAGACGAATAGTGATCGTTCACCCTTGAAAATAGAGAAACTTTATAACAATTAATATTACTTAATTAATTACAGATTAATGCATCATATAATGTGTAAAATGATAACAGTGTATATAACTATCATAATGTAATACATAATATAAAATACAGGTTTTACCTGAGTCAGTAATTAAAATATTTTTAAAAATCCGTTTCGTAGATTGTATCAGTTGCACGCATTCAGAAAATTTCATAAAAATTGCATAACTTTGTCACAAGTTGGAAATATTTCTTTTAAATTTTTATCAACGACCAGTACTATTTTCTTTTCTATTCCACTCAAATAAAATGTTTTCAAAAATTCTAGTATACATCACCTAATCCTTCTAACAGCTGAAATCGTTCGAACTCGTTAAAAAAAGAACTGTTCCATTTTCGATTGTGTATAGCGATTCTTTTTATCGTCTGTCTATACGATCGTACAAAATTTAATTGCAAATAGAAAAAAACCAAGAACCGTTGGCGGCTGGAATCGAAATGGCGAACAGTCGGCCATTCAACGGAAATAAATTTGAATTCGAGATAATTCTCTCGGACGGAAATTTGATTACTGGATAATTATAATTGTAATTGTAATCTATTTATAATGTTGACCTCGGGCCAGAGGCGGGTAGAACGGTGGAACAAAGAGAGAAAGACAAGGGGACGAAGAAAAGGATGGAAGGTAAGACGAAGCATCGTCCGACAGAAATAGAAAAGCCGCTCGAAAGTTTAGTATCACCGAACGTGAAGTTCCATGTGGTTCAAGTACCATAGCCTGGTTTTCGTCTTGTGCACGAATAATTATCATGCGTGTCCCAATAAGATCCTCGCTAAGGAGCCGGGATTCTTCGTCGACATCGACCGATGCAGACCCAAGGGAACGCATTAAAGACTATTGCCGCAAACTGGTCGCTTTCATGTGCACCCAAGTGGGCGTCGGTGGACTGGTCGTCGGTTACGCAATAATCGGAGCATTCGGTTTCAGGATGATCGAGTCCCAAGCCCAACTTCCGCCGACCGTCTGTGTCCGAGAATTAATTAGGAAAGGATACGCGGATAAGCTGTGGTACAGCACCGCCAGCAACCAGACGGTCAACGTGTTCAATAAGACCACGTTTTATCTGTTGTCAAATGAAATCCTACGAAACTACCAGGAGAACTTCACCAGCAGCTACAAAAAGGAGAATTGCACCGGGTTATCGTCGATTGATCTTTGGTCTTTCCCCGCGGCAATGATGTTCTGTCTTTCCGTCTTCACGATGATCGGTTACGGGACTTTGGTGCCCCAAACCCCCTGGGGCAAGGGTGTCACTGTCATCTACGCGGTCCTGGGTATTCCTCTTTACGTACTGTACTTCCTGAATATGGGCAAAGTATTGGCAGAAACATTTCGCTGGCTGTACACGTGGCTGCACGAGTGTACCGGCAAGAAAAAGCCTGGCCAGAGGATCACCGTCCCTTCAACAGCCTGTCTCTGGGTGATCTTCGGATACGTCTTAGGCGGTTCGGTGATGTTCGCGGAGTGGGAAGGATGGGACTACTTGGACAGTGCTTATTTTTGCGTGACATCGTTGTGTAAAATTGGAATGGGGGATCTGGTACCTGGTTGGACGCATGGTGACCTGACTACTGACAGTCAGACCAAGCTGATCATAAATTTTGTTTATTTGTTGCTCGGTATGGGACTCATCGCGATGTGTTACGACCTCATGAAGGAGGACGTTTACGTGAAGGCGCGGGAGCTGAAGGAGCAGTTTCTTCAGATCGTTGATGCCGCTCATTACCAAATAGAGACCTGCTGCGGATCTGGAATGAGAGATTGAATGGTAAACGTTAATCTTGCGGTTGTACGCGACGAAAATGATTCTTTCAAAAAATTTGAGATTCCTAGATCAAGATCTATGCGATAGATTTTCTGGAATAAAAGGATAGCTAATTTATTTCGATGTAAAGCTCTCGATATATCTTTAACGTCGATAATTAACAGTAAAAAATTTTAATAAATACGATTGAGTCGCGTATATTTGTTCGAACGCTTCGTCGTAATGATTTATAAAATATATACAGTCACATGAGTGATCGAAAATGTGAAATAGAATCTCTACAGTCAAAACTTTGGTTACGAGAAAGCTGAGTTTGAACGTGCGTAAGTGATAATTATTTTCGATATTTTTATTCTTCTATCAGAACACCAACATCGCAGCATTTAATTGCAGGTAATAACGACGATCGCCGCACGATAAAGTTCAGATTATATTATCAGAATTATCGCCAATAAAGTACAGTATTGAGTTAACGTATCGTAGAATGTTGCGACTTGCGATACGAAAAAGGTATCGAACTATGCTCTCTGCAATATTGGAACATTCAAATATACGAATTTTATATTAGGAAAAAGAATGTAAAATTAAATGAATTTCTTTTAATAAGTTTACCGACGGTATTTGTTCGTAAACGTGGTGTACGCATATAAACATAGTAACAATAGTAACAAAACTTCTACTTAACGAATTCAATCATTCGAAATAACATTTATGGGCTATTTAGAAAGTTGTCCTTGTTATAAAGAATAATGAAAATAATGCAACACGTTCAAACAATGTCCGTAGATAAGTCTCAAGCTAACTAATTCAATTTGCCGAGCATCGAAACCATAGGTCACCATGTAAAACTGACAAGATTCAATTTATTCAGGCTACGCGCGATTTTTATTGCAATGTGCGATTTGATGCAAAAATCTGTTAAATCGTTTCGTTTGATTGGCTCAGTATAATTTTAATAATTTGTAAGATAAAATATATGAGACTCGATGAATATGAGATCACTCGATCGGCGGTGACCCGTTTAGCGTTGAGGCACGTACCTATGTGATTCCTTAGCTTTCAACAGTACGAAATTTGGCTTGTTTCGTGGTTTAATGAATGGGAAATGACAAGGGCGAAGAACTAGAGCGCTGCGAGTCGCGTCCTCTATTTTCTTATTCCGCTAATTCGATTCCACCAATCCATCTCACTTTGGGTGCTGTGACAGCGGCTGCTTTACCAACCTCGAGGCACCAAAGCTGCAAGTGTTTTGCATCGTAGTGAAAGTTCAGTATAAACCAAATCGGATATAACAAATTACAGAATAAACGGAGACGGCAGTCTGTAGTCTAGTGTAACGCGAGAAACCGTATTACACGAATGAAGAATTTTCTAGTAAGAATGGACAGTTTCGAATGTGACCTGCCTTCGATTTTTTAGGAATCAGAAAGATGTTACCTGCTAAAATCATGTCACATTTAACGCTTTCACTGCCAGGCTAGCGGCCACGAAATTTCTATAAAATCGAAATGAGATATTGACTGAAATAAAAATTGAAAAAATAAAATATATGTCGTGAAGTGGTCCCCCTACCTTCTTGCACTTTCTGTATAATCATCAACGTTGTTACAACTGAATGCATTAATGTAAAAATTTATTTAAGAACAGTACAAATAATCTCGTCACCCATATATGGCTGACATGGCAGTCAAAGTGTTAAAGTGAAACGTAGACACCTGTGTCGAGTTTTTGAATCATTTCAAACATTCCAAAATCTTCCATAAACCGATCATTTCATCCTGATATTACTCATCCACAAACTTTGCCTCATCATACTCGAACATTATCCTAGCCACGTCATCATCAATCTCCGATATCGCTATACTAATCCTTGCGATTATTAAAACCCCTCCACTCAAGTTTAGAACCAATCACAATTTTCCCTTAACTCCACAGGGAGATGTTCAATTCTTTCAAATCCTCTAGTCACCGTTCGATCCTCTCTTATCTACTGTCCATTCTACCGACGAACCGTTCCGCTGTCTTCATGTTTCCGGTGTTAAGTTGTATTTTGAAAATAAAGTACTTGTTAGTGGAATATAACGAAGAGGGGGGGGGGGGGATGAAGGGAATATGAAAAAAGATTATGTATGGGATAGATGTAAAAACAATTAGGAAGAAGGCAATCTGTGAAAAGCCTACAGTAGGACAGCAGCAAACCAATATGGCGGAGGGTACATGCGTAAACTATTTTCAATTAGCTGTTACTTATTATTTGTAAATACAGCGAGGAGCAGAATTAATTCAATGAAATCATTATCTGTGTATTTAATACGACAAAGTCCCATAAATTTCAAGAAGCATATAAGCTTGTATTTGTTTCAGCTTGAAAAACAATTAATATTCTAATGCCATTGCATTTAATTCACTGATTGCAGTATTTTATTCTTGACTCAATTTTACGCTAATCCAACATATTAACAAACAGATATTTTGTTAAAATATTCATATTTTGTTAAAATATCGACAACAATCGGGTCAATGTATCTACATCTACTCGGACATTCAATTCTAGAACATAAAACACTGAACAGAAAACGCGATAGAATCTTCGAAAAAGCTTTCGAAATGCTTCTGAAATAGGCTAAAAATTTGAAACTCGTAATGAAGAATATCCTAATATTACTTTAATGTAAAATATTTAACTAGATACATTCCAAAAGAGGAGAAAAAAAAATCAAACTTCAGTGTCAGCAAAAAACAGTAAACCACATTTTTCATGCAAGATATAGTACATGGATAGTAAGGAGATGTCTTTGGGAAATGAACTTAGAAACTGTAGAAAAGAGAAAACAATCTCATCTATCAGAAACCACAGTATTAAAGCACGTTAAGCATTTGCAAATAAATAGAAAATTGCATATTGGACTCGACGAGAAAAATGGCATGTGAAAGAGACTACGAAAGATGGCGGAGCACTCACAGTGTGGGTGTGTTTTTGTTGAAAATCCTGCTTATTTAGAGCGAAATATTAGTCTCGCTTAGTATGTTTTTGTGGGCATAAGATCATAGTGGGTGATGCCATGATTCTCAGAATGAATGTTCAGGTTACGGTCCGATAAGACAACAACATTAGTTTTCAATCGAAACAAGCTTGAGCTTCGAAACATACGCTGAAAATAGTGTAAAAATGGTCAAATTCTCAGCTGTTTAAAATTCTAATTTTAATGCAATAATATGGGCTCGTTAAAGGGATAACTAAACAAAAAATGTAGAAGAATCCTAGAAGAACAATAGTTCTTTCAATAGAAATCTTGAAAATATTGTAAAAGTCTGCTATCAAATGAATCAGAACGATTTGCATCTGTCAGGGCAGTCCAAGGTTCTTAAATAAATTATTATGTATACTTCTTGGTTAATATTTTGGACTATTGCAAAATTCAGACAGAAATTCAAACGAAGGTTAGCTAAGTTTTTCGTCAAATGACCCTTTTCAGACTCTTCCTTTTGCAATTATTGAAGTTGCAAAATTGCCTTTGCAGAAATCGATTAAATGGATTTCTTTATCCAATCATATATTCTGGTAAAAGTTGCACAAAATCTAAATAAATAAAATCTTGTCATTTTTATAAAACTATATATACTAGCCAATTTGAATGCTCGATAGGTTTAGTGTTAATAAACACACGAATAAAAATATTTTGACAAACTGATTTCATTGATTCAATTTTCCTCCTCGCTGTACACTGTCTACTGCAGCAACACGTGGAATATTCTTTAAATAATTCCTACACAAGCATTTTGAGAGAAAATTCTTCTGTTCTGATCACCTGTGGCCAACCACGTAAAGGTAGTCACATGCTAGGTCAACTTCTTTGTAAATGAGTCGAAAGATGAATTTTATTAAACGCAACTTAAATATCATGATACAAAATGATTTAAAAAGTAACCAAATTCGAGGATGTGGTTGTATCTCGGGTTTAGCCTAGATCTATAAGCATTAATCCGGTGTTGATCCTTCGATCGTGGGTACTTACAGAATAGTGCTTGTGCTAGGTACTGCACATTAAATGACAGATATATTCTTCATACTAATTTATGTATTGACCTACCTTTGATTCACAGCTACACTTCAGCAACCATTAACTGTTACATAAACTATGTGCATATTATATGTGTGCTGAATCATAACAGAAATATGCTATTAATCGACGAATGAAAAAAAGTTTGTCATGCTTGTTCACAGTTTTAATCACTTCAAAGACAGTTGGAAACACTTACATTGTGTAGAGACACTGTTCAGCGATATCTTATCGCTTGATCTCTTATTTATGAATATATTTGTATATGTATATACTTTTATCAATATATTTGTGAAATTTCTCTGGTAAAGTGACAACAAATACGACACAATGTGGATTATATTTACACTTGCCACATCACGATATAATTGAACCTCGATTATCAGAGTCGATTATCGTGTCAGATTAAGGGTTGTGTATGTATCGCCTTAAATTGAATTATTCACATATGAGACGCACATATCGTCAAGGTTCATAAACAATCAAGGTTCTACTAAATCGTCGATTGTACAGATTAATATGATCCAAACTGTATGGTTTTCAGTTTTATTATTATTAGGAAAATATGAAAAATGTGTTAGCAAAAGTATTTAAAAAGATAATTAAAAATAAGAAAGTTTTGTCTGTGCTTCGACTTTTGGGCCTCTCAAAAAGTACACGTTGCGATAGTGAGGACAAATTTTTGCAAATATAAATACTTTCACCGTTTACAATTATCATACAATAATAAATACTTTCCGAAGAGGAACCAATACATCGTTATATACCGAGTCAGCAATTAACAATATTTTTATCTATAAAAGCTCCACTGTAGATAGTTTATTTCCTTTCGTTAATATGAAATTAATTACTATGACTCGTATTTAGAATTTTAACATTTTTATCAATTTCTCAACTGCAAGCCTATCGATGTAAAAGTTGTTTAAATAATGGTACGGCAAGTTTTAGTGTCGCCTTAGAGGCGCCATTCGAGTGCAAAGGCTTAATACATAATCACATATTTAAGTCTGAGCTACAAGTATTATTGCTGTATTATTATTATATTAAAAATTGCTGAAATAAGGAAACAGGTTCAAGCAATTTCAAGAAAGCAAGATCATAATTTCGCGAATATTAAATAACTATACCACTGGAAGAGTAGATTCCCAAATACAAATAATTCATACATGAAGAGAAATCACATGTTAGTACAGTTTATTTGCATTTGACATATTCCAGATGGACCTGGTCGATCTGCTGTTTTGCCTATTTTAAAACCAACCTACCAAATCCGTTCGAAGAGTTTCAACGAATATATTTTGCCTGATATGTATACTTTTAGAAAGAAGTACCTTTGATATACTATTTCTATTCGTGTAAAATATTAATCTAAAACTACGTTTATTACTAAATGAACGTTTCAAGTGGATCTGATATCTACAACACTCTGGGTACTACTCAACGGGGTAATACATTTGATTTCTATCTCTAGATTGATAACGTATGTGTACTTAAAGTCAAGTGGACAGTTATTGTAACGATTAATGTACGATAAGTCTTATTCTTTTAATTAACAGGTCATCATTCACACTATCCATGAGAGGATTCCCCCTAACAGGTAATATGCATCAAAATCGTAATTATGATTGTCGATAGAATAATTTCAACAATTATTAAAAACATCATATATATATATATATATATAAGTTAACGATATTAAAAGCAAATATTAATAAATCAATGAATGTTCTCATCTTTATCTATTACCAAATATGTAGAATGATATATTGTTCAACGGTATCTGAAAATTATAAATTGAATTAACATGAAAATTCATATCTTATAAGAAAACAAACAAATTTTTTGTATAATTAATATACATTATTATGCTTTTTATATGATAAAATTTATCACTATCAATATAAAAAATTATAATCGAATACTTTTTATCGAGTTTCATCTAATATTACAAGGTAGTTTTTGAAAAGGATGATCCAAGATTTAATGAATAGTCATAATAGTTGTCTACCCAGCTCCGAGCACTTAAAGGAATGAACCATTTTTATCGTTAATTTCATGTGTGTAGAATGTTCGATGGAAGCGATTTTATGGTCCAGGTACAATGAAAAAAAATACTGCTAAGTTGAAACTTCTTTTGGGCTTTTTAAGAAATAATATTTTCTCACTTGACCAACACGACATCTCTACAACCCTACGCCTGATTTGCTTCAAATTATAAAAGAATATTCAACGTATAGTATTCTAAACTGTAGCGTACATTTATTTTTTTTACGAAAAAACCGATTATTTTAATCAAACTACTGTCATTTCTACAAATGGTTGAATTTGTAGAATAATTAGTAAATTAATAAACTGTTTTAAGAATACAGAAAACGTTCATTTCAGATGGTTCTTTAATATTTCTAAATATTTTTTAATATTAAAGAAAGCTATTTTTTAATATTTTCTTCTAAAAACATGTAATATAAAGTTAAGAGTGGTGTTAATATCGATATAAAAACCTGAATTATTTACTTACTAATTATCTTGAAAAAAAATTCCGGAAACATACCACGTTTATAGACAGTCAAAAAGATGTTTTAAATGATTATGAGTAAGTAAACAATTATCATTGCTAACGGTAAAGTCAGATCTTTCTCCTAAAAAACAAGCAATATTGTTTTCTGTCTTAAGTGATTATGAGACAGTCTGAAAGATAAGTTATTACATATTATTACAATATAAGTTATTACAGCGTCCAGGAGCAGTAAGGAAAATAGTGACTTTTGATTTTTATTAATTTTTATTAATCTTAAAAATAGAAAATGTCATATTTAAAAGAACCTCGCACAAAAACGTAGTACCAAAAACAACTCTTATGAAAGCAAAATTTGGCGCTTCTGTTGAAATAAGCTACCAGTGCGCATGCGGCTCTAAGTAACACCATTGTGAACATAGCTGCAGAGAAAATTGCGGTATCAATTGTCGCATTATAAACATTTTTTAAAAACTTGTTACACATCATGAAAGATTATTTCATTCAGGAACAGTAACACATATATATTCATTCAGTTCTACATTTAATTAAAATTATTCTAAGTACAAAGAAATCGTCAATTTTATTTGCTTTGTATCTGCCTTTATTTTTACATCCGTGACCTCTTTGGTACAAAAGTAATTTTATGTTTGCATTTATTTGTACATCTATCTATAACATATTAAAAAATATTGAAAAAAAAAATTTGGTAAAATGTGTAACAGTATTCATTTGTAACTGTATAATATAATTTAATAAAAATATCCTAAATTTAATGAAATTCGTAAAATCTTACACATATTTTAAATACAATTTTTTACTCTAATTATACAATATTTAATAATTACATTTTAAAATCAAAGGTTTCTCTTCTACAAAAATAGAGTGTGAATATTTGTAACAACAATCATTATGATAATACTGGTCACACAGCATCTTTTATTCTTCTATACATATACATAAAGTACCGTATTAATCGTACGTGTGTTCTGGTGACGAAATGTTTGTTTCACTAAAAATTATTGTTTTGTACACTCCTCCATTTTGTCTTTCATTTAATTTGCACCAATAAAGTAAAATTCCTAAAATGTTTATTCAATTTGTAAAATAGAGAGGTTATTTTCTTATAAAGTGCTGTAACTTCATGTTACATTCCTGGAATAGTCACGTGATTTTGTTGTGATATGATGTATCTATATATTCACAAGTTTAGTAAGAAGTAGTTATCCTCGTGTGCATGTGGTTGAAATTGTATCCTTATTGATCTTACAATTTTCAGTAATTCTCTTAATACAAATTGTAGCATAAACAGTACATAAGTATCTTAAAGAATAAATCAATGGACATATAAATATACAAGCAAATTTGATAAATAATAATATCGTGAGTAATAAATTGATATAGAAATGAAAATGCTTTACTGTTTACAACAATTGAAGACTGTTCGTTCAACGTTAAATCTTTTTCGTCATTATTGTGTGTCAGGTTGTGTCGAAGGGAAACAAAAAACTGATAAAGATATAGAAAAAGAAATAATTGATAAACTCGAGAAATTGTCTTTACTTGACTTGAAAGACGATGAAAATACATCTGTATTAAAAGCAGCGATTAATTTTACAGAATGTATACGGACTGTAAAAATTGATGATACAATCGAACCTATGTACAGTCCGTTTGAAGAAAAATTAATTCCTTTGCGAGATGATACAGTAAAAAATGATAGTAACAAACAAAAAGTTTTGAAAAACGCCGCCATTTTAGAAGAAGAATATTTTGTGACTCCCTATCAAACCATTACAAAACAATGAATGCACCTCGGATCTTAAAAGAAATAAGTGGAAATTTTATAAGCTTTGCAGAACATGGTTTTGTTTATGGACCTCAGGGTAGAATGTTATTAAAAAATCTGGAAGAACATTGGTTTTTGCATTGTATTACAATGTCACCTTATAATATATTTTTATCGGAACAGTTTAGCAATACTCTAAACTTCATAACTAAAAGTCCAATGGGCAGAATCCCATTCGGATTAGCTACTGTAAAAAATTCCAGAGACTTTTGGAATGAAAATATCCAGCCAATCACATCCAAAATAGAATATCACAAGAAAGCGAAAATATCCATATTTAATAACAGTACAGAAGCTAAAAGTTTCTATCATAAAGTACAAAAAGAACGTAAAATTTGGTGGCGCAAATTAGCTCAGAAACCATCTAGATTTAAAATTACAGAAACAAAGAATGTCGAAGATTTTGATTTAGTAGATATAGAAGCTCAATTTTCATTTGGAACAATTACTGTTGAAAAAATAAGTTATTATACAGACATTCAAAAACTGTTACTCCAGGTGAACTCTTTCTTCTGTTTTAACCATCTACTTAGAAGTTTAAAAATAAAAATCATTTATATGGAATATTTTATTTTCAGATTGATAATAAAAAAGATCTTGCCGACATACAAATGGTCGAACATGTAGTATCTTTAGATTGGGGTTGCTTAGCACTACTATGTGATGCTTATGACGTAGATGAAACAGCTAAAATGCAAATACATACTAAATTAGCACCACACAAAGTTGCGATTTATATAAAAAAGTCAGACAATGAAACAAATACTGGAAGTGATGATTTAAATCGCTTTGTACTTTACTTAAATAACATGCTTAGAACAAAGGGCCTGAATACTATATTAACTGTCTCTGAAGAAATTGTGAATGCGTGCTTAGTTCCTTTTATAGTTTTAGTTGACAGGACTAGTCTTGAAAATGGCATTATACATGTAACAAACAGGTCAACAACTCTCAACCAAGCAATTCACATAACCGATTTAGTCAAATATATAACGATGCATTGTTAACTAAACAATATGGTTGAATATTTTGTATCAATAAAATTTTTGTATTAAACTTGTAAAATATATTATTGGTACAGATATTCTTTTAATTAATAAGGAATATAACAAATTGTAGAAACAGTAATAAATTTCGTCTCAGTTTTGTATTTGATATATTACTCACTAATTTGTGGAATATGCAGCTACTTTATTCTGTCATATATTTTAAAAAAAAATTCACTGTTATGAAATCAATCGGAATAACATTTGAGAAAGTATATGTAACCACACAGAATTTACATGAACGGTTACACATATTCATGTTTAGAAAAAGTACAAGAATTGGAATGCTTTGTGCTTAATAAAATTCATACTTTATATAGCAGCATTCCTTAATTGTTTAAATATTGCCAAAATTTATATAAACTCAATCAATATATTACCGCTGAGAAGAGCACTTACATTTTTTCCAAATAATAATACTTTCACAAACCTAAGCAGGTAATTGTAATTTTTTGCCTTTGATTACTTTGGTAATATAGAGGTAGAAAAAGTCACAATAAAGAACTGTTTGTACTAAACCAGCAACTATAGCAATTAGATCGTAATGGTCTTCTGCATAATAACGATATAGCCAATTTAACACGTAGAGTCCTCTGTACGAGCCCAATGCGAAAAGGTAATGACTGGTAATGCTTTCTGCTTCTCCTGTTTTCGATACCAAGAATAATTGTGGCAGTATTGCTACCGATTCTAGGTAAATGCTGAATGACCACAAAACTTCAACAGTAGAAAATTCATGGTTGATTAGTAATGCCAATACTAATGTTGGTAAAAGTAAAAACTCGATTCTGAAAGCAATTCATTAAATGATAATATGCAACATAGAAAAAAGTACAATGTCATATTTAATACATATAAAAGCATACCTAAATGTGTCGTGATTATGATCATATGTAGCTTTAAATTTCATATACATTAAAAACACTGTAGCGTAGGAAGTTACTATAAACATGATTTTCATAAATGTATTGTATGCTGAAATGTATGTTGTCACCAAATCTAGATAACGCATTGTATATACAATTGCAAATAAAATTTGTGATTTGCCACTAATTCCTGTAAAAGTTAAGAAAAATTTGTTACATAGAAAGAACTGTTGAACAGAAAAAAATATGTATATATATTTGTATATTAATATATCTAGTAACAGTGTAAATAGTATCAATATCAAATACCGGCACAACTCCGTGTCTTCCATATTTTAAGTAATAGAATGATGATCGCTAGGACATGCGATAAATCGCCTAATAGTCGAAATATGTTCATATTTTCAGTTACACAAAGGTATTTTTCCTAAGAAAGTAAAGACTTCACAGACCTAACTCGGCAAAGCATACAAAATATGACGTGGCTTTGGCTGCAACATCAGCAGATGGCCGACCGATCAACCTCATTTTGAGTTATCTGTGTATCTTTAGTATCGAAAATGTTCGTAACCAAGTTATGTTTTAGTCAATACATTTTATTTTTAAATTGATATGATTTTTACAAAGTAAATGTATTGATGATAAACGTAAAAAAATATATAGCAATATTAACTAATAGTAAGTAACGTAAAATAAAATTTCCAGAACATTTATATTGATAATTTTCAATATGTCTCTATATTATGTACGCTATATTTCGCAAATAATCTTTATTTGATTACTGTTATCTACATATTTTTAATATTTGATAGCTAAAATATTTTATACTATACACAATATTAGGGACTAGGGGCTGGGAATAACTAGGGATATATCCTAGTTACGATACGAATAATTTAAAAACATTCATATTATTATTTATCAATGCCTAATATTAAGAATAAGAACATATATGTATAATGAACAATTAATGTAAAATATCACAGAAAATTTTCTCTTTGATAAATCTTTAAATATTTCATTGATTCGTTCTACATTACTATAACAATAAAAATAAAAAATTTTAAATAAATAAATTTTTAGATTTTTATAAACTATTTGGAATGCTTGTCTACATAGATATTATATTATAATTCAATTTAAAATATATGCATATATGTACATGTATCAAATGATTTTACAAACATAGTTCATATTATAGACGCAATTATTCTTGAGAAATTATTTTTTCGGAAACACAAATTCTAACCCTAAAGATAATACATCAGTGACAACTTTAAATTGTTATTTTTATTTAACAAATTCTTAAAATTTATCGACATCAATTAATATGCTACAGCGAACACCATTCAATAAGATATCTTTTACGTTATCAAAAAATGTTTGGTTAAGATATAGCAGTAAGTCTTCTAATGAAGTGAATAAAGGCAACGATAGTGAATCAGAACCTGCCGAAAAATCTGTAAACAATTCTGAAACTACTTATAACAAAGAAGAAGTTGTAAAGCTACTTGAAGAGTCTGCGACATATAAAAATACTGGTGATACCAATTGGAGAACAACACCATATCCTAAAGATGTTATAATTCCAACTGAAAAAAAATCGATGATAGATCCATCAAATACCTCTGTTTTATTGTTTCCTGGTCAAGGTACGATTAAAGTTGGCATGGTAAAACAATACATACGTTATCCTGCTGCCAAAGAACTTTTTGAAATTGTGAATGAGATAGTCAATTATAATGTGTTAAATATTTGTTTAAATGGACCACAAGAAAAACTGAATAAAACTGAGTTCAATCAAATAGCTACAGTTGTTTCATCCTTGGCTGCGTTAGAAAAAGTTCGCGAGGACACACCTAGTGTATTTGATACTTGCGTTGCTACAGCTGGTTACAGTGTAGGAGAAATAACTGCTTTAATTTTATCTGGTATTCTAACTTTTGAAGATGGAATTAGATTGGTACATGTTAGAGGAAAAGCTATGCAACAAGCCTCTGACTTAGTACCTCAAGGAATGTTGTCGATTACGTGCACACCAACATCGCAAGTTTTTAAAGCTTGTAAAGAAGCAGAGAAATGGGCGATGGATCTGGGTGTTGAAAACCCTGTGTGTCGGTAAAATATCTTTATGAAATTTAAATAGAACTTGATAAAATATACAAAATAAATGATACAATTAATTTGTTTCAGAATTGCAATTTTTCTGTGTACACAGAGGAAAATATTAGCAGGAAATAAGGAAGCACTAGATTATATTGAAAGAAACCACACACAATTTGGTTTGACTAATGTAGCTAGATTACCTGTATCAGGAGCATTTCATACATCCCTAATGGAGCCTAGTTTAAGGCATGTTTCAAAAATAATGGATACATTCACATTAGATGAACCTAGGTGTAAAGTATATTCAAATTACAAAGCACAACCGTATCCAAATGAATCCCATGTAAAAAGGTACATATGTAACCAAATTGTTTCACCAGTTAAATGGGAACAATGTATGCAACGTATATATAATAGGCCAGAGGAAACACCATTTCCAAATACATATGATATAGCATCAGGAGGAAGAATGAAATCTATTTTAAAACTCATTAATGCCAAAGCATCACAATTATGCACTGTAATATGATGTAACACTATATTGTTATAAACTGTATAATATAATTTTTTCAAATCTTTTATTTGTACTTTTTCTTTATCATTACTTCTTTCTTAAATGAATGAGAGTATATGTATATGTAAGTATAATAAGTATATGTAAATTAAACAAAAAGCTATTGGTGATATAAAAGATATAGATATAGAAGAAAAGCAAATCTTTTATTGCAATAGCGTACCACAACTGGCTTGAAAATAATGTTAAATTTTCTAAAAAGTTCAATTACGTTGTAGCACATTTATTTTATGAAATTAATAATGATAGAGTAAATGTAAAATAAAACAATAAAATAAAATTTTCATTAAAAATATAAGAAATAAGAATTATACATATTATTTGTTTTAATAGGATAAAGTGTAATGATAAATTGATAATTATTTAAATTTTGTATTATGAAACTATACATTTCTTCAATAAGTATTTTATCATCACAATTTCTTATTTATTTGACAAAATTTTGAATAATTCTTTTAACAATATATAAAAGCTACATAATTATAAAATTTATATTTTTAACAATTACATATACACATAATAAGCATATATACATTATTCAATATTAAATAGAATTTTATATGATTTATTACAAGATTGATTTTGAAATATTTTGTGGGTTGGATATGGTATTCAACCAATCATATAATCAGAATTTAGTAATGTCCTGTAATAATTACATTTTGTCAGCCTCCGTTATGTCGCATTTCTATATTCGCAAACCATTGGTGTAACCGATTATGAAAGAGTAGTAAATAGTTAACAAATAAGAACGAAGACAAAATAATTTCTACTATTCCTGAACATCTCACAAGTTAGGCAACATAAAGAATCATTATTGCATAAAGTTCTTCGGAACACAAAACAGCTAAAGAATAGTTCTCTAAATAATGTGTTTTGGAATACAATAACGTGTACACAGCGTTGTATGCGATTTAACTGATAGGAGGAGGTTATGGTTTTCGTCAGAACTCCAAATATTCTGAAATATAAAATATAATAACAATATGAAGCTAGTAAGGTAAGTAAAATAACAAAATAGCACATTTGTAATAATAAACACAACACACAGGAAACAAGAGCACATTATTTACTTTAAAAATGTATTGTTATTGTACATAATGTCTTTATCGAATTGATATTACATTTTTAATGATCAATTAATAATTTCAGATTTTTGATGAAACTCAGTCACGAGACTGTAACAATAGAATTAAAGAATGGGACTCAGGTACACGGCACTATTACCGGTATGTCAACATAACCTATACGATTTAATATTATTTATGACGTGTATACATATCTAATGATCAAAACACTTTATTGAATATGCAAGGGTGAATACAACTATACATAATTTTGTGATAATACTAATTTATATTGCAGATCATTTTAAATTATACAATGTTGTTAGAATGAATGAAACTATTATAGATGTATTAAACAAACATAAATTAATTTTTGAGAGTGAAATATAATTTAACTCGTATTTTCATGCCCAAACGTTGCTGACTGGCAACAAGTAAACTCGTGATCAATGTATTTCTTTTTTCGCATCAGCGTCCTTGGGACAGTGTGTTCTCGGAGAGCATAGAGTGTAATTGTTGTTCGGGATACCACAATCTGTGTGTTTCGCTGATAAAACCCATGAAGTTGTATCTCCTTTGCTATAAAAAAAAAAATGTTAAAACAGTGAATTTATGTAATTAAATTATGTTCTTATATATATATATATAGCTTCATTATTTTTGTATTATATTTGTATAACAGCATTTAGTCATTATTTAATTAAAAATAAAGTATCTGTTCTTAATTTAAATTATTTAATATTTTTCTTAAGGAGTGGATGTGGCAATGAACACCCATTTAAAAACAGTGAAGATGACTATAAAAAATAGGGATCCTGTACAACTGGATACCTTAAGTTTACGAGGCAATAATATAAGGTATTATATACTGCCAGATTCATTACCACTGGAAACCTTACTCATAGATGACACACCAAAAGCCAAGGCCAAGAAAAAGGAAGCTGCAAGAGGTTTGAGTTTACAAATAAATTATAATAAACAAGTTTTGTGTCAATGTAAGTATTACATTAATTTCTTTTAGGAGCTGCTCGTGGGAGAGGACGAGGTGGTCGTGGTACTAGGGGTGGTCGTGGTGGACGTGGTAGGGGAAGAGGCAGACGATAGTTATATACTGTGTTTAAATTAAACAAATCTAAGAATTCTGGCACATTTAAAGAAAAAAATTATATTTACGTAATGTACTATGATATGACATTAACATAATTCAATAAATTGTACTGATTTTGTAATTTAATGTCAATATTTTGTATTACAATTTGAGATGGTAATTTGTTTATAAAAATTTTAATTTGCTGTTATGATGATGATTTAAATTTAAGTGGATTTATTGCAAATATTATGTACATAATATGCAAGTGTTACACATACAACAGTATGTATTACTTCTGACTTCGATTCGTACGTGCGAATAAAAGTAGTAATGTAGGCAATACTAGTAAACTCTGCTGCTAATTTTACAGCCAAATGATATAATGAACAGCAGATGAACTATGGGTATGGACAAAGACAGAATATAATATCAGAGAGTAATATACCTAGTAGGCTAGGATAATTTAATATTGTAGTTAATTGTAGTTTCGTCTGAGCGCTGATTCGTCGGTTGATTTTTTCTCTGATGGCGCGGAGGATAAACGCTTGTCTAAATGAGGGGTGTGGGGGATGCTACATACGGAGTTTTCTTATCAGGGAGGCTGAGCAAAACAGAGAAGTCCGAGGGAACTTCAAGAAGTCCTTGACTAAGAATTTATGACTTCCTGTCCTGAGAGGTTCGGAGTTAGACTGCTCCTGTCTACTTGAAATTAGAGAAAGTGTTTCGAAAAAATTGCGTGACTTCGTATACATTCTTCAATGAGCCTCGCCAAATAGAATCTCATGAAGGATTTCCATAGTAACTCTCTCTTGTGGTCTCTTTACCTGTTCTAGCTATGGATTTTATATTTAATATACAGGGTGTCCCACATAAATGGGAACACCTAAATATCTCTCGTATTTACAGTCCTATCAGAAAACTTCAGAGGACAAAGTGACACTATTGCAGGGTACAATATAATGGTGAAGAAAAAAATTTTTGATGTCGTGTTTTTTAACACGTTAAGCGCCACGCCGGACCCTAGGGACCGGCGCTGGACTTTCCGTTCAGGCCTTGTCGGTCCCTACGGACCGGCGACAGATTTTTCGTTCTGCTATCGCGGCGCGCGTTACGTTACCCGACTGTTTATACACTGATTCGTCTATCGGCGAGCGGCCCGCCTGACGGCTAACCGTGGCTTGAACGGAACGGCACAGAAATTCGGCGTGGCGCTTAACGTGTTAATGAAATTTCAAGGTCACCAATGTTTTTTTAAATGGAATAGTATATTTTTTTTTACGATAGCATGATAGACAATAAAAAACTGAATTTAGTGGATACCACCTTTTTGAACTTGAAATTTCATTAACACGTTAAGCGCCACGCCGAATTTCTGTGCCGTTCCGTTCAAGCCACGGTTAGCCGTCAGGCGGGCCGCTCGCCGATAGACGAATCATGTGGAAGTTTAAAACTTACGTGTTTCAGCAAAGATTGTACGTTGTTTACCTAGGTCGGGTTGACCTTTACATATCATAATAAATGTTCAAAATGTTGACCATCCTCATTTATGCAATGTTGCAATCTTTTAATAAATGATCTGTAGGCATTGTCAATTTCTTGAGATGTAATTGAAGCACATGCTGCAGTAATCCTTTGCCGCATATCCTCTGGCGTTGTGGGTTTATCTTTGTACACAATACATTTTATCTTGCCCCATCGATAAAAGTCCAATGGTGTCAGATCCACAGAACGGCCTGGCCATGAAATTGATCCTCGTTGCCCAATCCAGCATCCAGGATATTTCGTATTTAGCACCGTTCTAGCAACTTTAGAATAATGCGCTGGACAACCATCATGTTGAAACCACATGCGCTCCCAATCGAATAACGTAATTTCTTCTAAAAGGCCCGACAAATCCTGGCGTAAAAATGCAGCATACTTTATACCAGTAAGAGTTCCTTGTATAAAGTACGGCCCTATTATTTTACTGCATAAAATTGCGCACCATACGTTAACGGTCCACGGTCTTTGCTTTTCTACTTCTCTTAACCGTCGTGGATTCTCAGCTGACCAGAAGTGCATATTGTGCAAATTTACTTGCCCATGATTAGTAAAAGATGCCTCATCCGTAAAAAGAACTTTATGAAAGAAAGTTCTAATTATTGTCCACTTCTAATTGATATTGTGCCCACTGGCAGAACCGGACACGATTAATATAGTCAGTGGCAGACAATTCCTGATGTAAACTCAAGTGGTATGGGTGAAAGTTTTCTATTGCAGTATTCGTGAAATACTACTTTTGCTAATACCGGACTTTGGTTCGAGTTGTCGCAAACTTACATGTGGATCATTAGATGCTGCAGCTAGGATATTAATTCTATTTTCTTCGTGAGGTACAATTCTTTGTTTATTACGATTTTTAGAAATTACACTACCGGTATTTTTAAATTGTTTTACCACGACGGAAAATACGTGTAACGAAGGACAAATACGATTCATAAATTTTTCACGATACAAACGTACTGTTTGCCTCAAAGATTGGTGGCTTTCGCCATAAGTGAAAACCATATCGATTCGTTCTTGTACAGTATAACGCATTGTTATCACTTTCTCGTTTCCAACTCAAATAATGCAGAAGGAACAACGTACTTATTCTAACCGATTAACCTTTTGTTAACGATCTCAATGATACATACTCTAACATAAACATACGCTGTTTACTATGAAAATTATTTCGAACATTTATTATGATATGTAAAGGTCAACCCGACCTAGGTAAACAACGCGCAATCTTTGCTGAAACACGTAAGTTTTAAACTTCCACATTTTATCCGCTTCAACATGATTATTCTTGCTCAAGATCATTTCAAAGTCAAAAAGGTGGTATCCATTAAATTTAGTTTTTTTATTGTCTATCATGCTATCGTAAGAAAAATATACTATTCCATTTAAAAAAACATCGGTGACCTTGAAATTTCATTAAAAAACACGACATACAACATTTTTTTCTTCACCATTATATTGCCCTCTGCAATAGTGTCACTTTGCCCTCTGAGTTTTCTGATAGGACTGTAAGTACGAAAGATATTTAGGTGTTCCCATTTATGTGGGACACCCTGTATACTACATATTTAAGCTATTAGATAAATGATCTATGCATCTATGAATTAATTATGCTCCAAATATTACATTATGTGTTTGAATTCCCTCCTATTTTTATTTGTTTGATAGCGTACCACACGTGGCGCTATTGTAACTACTTTGGCGTGATAACATAACAGTATAATTTCCTATGAGAAGACTAAAAATCACTGTTTTCCATGAATAAAAACAGGAAATTATTAATAGTGTCACTGAATGCAATTTTTTTCTTCACTTTTATTGGTTGATAACTCACTACTATTTCACGATTGATTATATCACTAAATGATGGGGATAATATAATTTCGTTGCGCATGAGCGTTGGAAACTGATTTGGAAAAACGTTGGAGTTTTGACTCTAGTTGAATACTCTATGGTAAAAGATCTGAATATAAACAGAAATGCACGCATACGCAATAAGGTTATAGACTATTCTACAAACTTCGTGAATGGAAATAGTTCATTACCGATTGTAAGGGTCATTATAAAAAGTTCAAAGTGTCTCTGTTAGTAATATTCAGCAAACAATGCCAAAATATTACTGTGATTATTGTGACACCTACTTAACACACGATTCACCAAGTGTACGCAAGACTCATTGTCAGGGTCGTAAACACAAAGACAATGTCAAGTATTTTTATCAAAAATGGATGGAAGAACAAGCACAGAATCTCATTGATTTGACGACTGCAGCCTTCAAAGCTGGAAAAATTCCATCTAATCCATTTGTTGCTAATAAAGGAGCAGCAATACCACCACCACCTAGTCTTAGACCTGGAGTACCACCTCAGGGTCCACCTGGTATGATGCCACCTCCTGGAATGCATCCTGGTGGACCAATGGGTCCAGGAGGTCCAATGATGATGGGACCGCACGGACCTATACCTCCAATGATGGGCATGAGACCACCTATGATGGGTCCTATGGGGCCAATGGGCCCAATGATGGGTCCAATGGCACCTATGGGTCCAATGAGACCACCTATGAATGGACCACCACCGCCTATGGGAGGACCACTACCAATGGAGAAATAAAATATACATTATTTTGAGTCATTCTGATTTTAATATAAATCATTTAATGGTCAAACATATATATATGTTTAATATAGTAAGAATGTGTACATATGACTGTAAAAGACACTGCATACATTTTGTGAATGTTGGGATACTTAGCGGATCTACAAATTTCTTAAGGATTAAATAAATTAGTACATGTCTCATTCTAATTTGCATTTATGTATTTCTTTGTGTGAAAATTGATACTTTGAGGTCAATAAAAGATCTTTATTAACAATAGTAAAAATACATAAATATAATTACATTTGCCGGATATAAATAATATGACTCCTTTCCAAACATAATCTTTTTATTGACTAAAGTAGACAATGATATAAACATGTTCCTTCAAAATTTGTAATCTGACTTTTTCAATATTTAGATATTCATTCATACTATAAGATTAAGTTCTATTAAGTAATTTCCAAATAATCCTGTCTTAAAGTTACTATATACATTACATTTCCTTAAACTAATTCTTTTAGTACTGACTCCATACATTCAGAATGATCAGTTTATTTCTTAAACCTAACATAATTTTTCTGCTTTTAACAGCGGGATAAAAATTGTGTCATTAAATTTATTTCATACTCATTAGTACTTCTTATTTTTTGAAAGATTATCAATTCAGGCACTCTGCAGCGAAGGGATAAATTTAAATTCTTGTAGTTTGTAAACAATAATATAATTGATTACAAAAAATGAATTAATACAGCCAAACCACTCTGACAGATTTAAAAATAAAACAAATTTTGTAAAGAAAAAAATGTTAAACGTTTTTCTTCCTCACAACTGCAGCTTAATTTAACCACGAATTTAGTATTTAAAATTCAAGTCCATACCAAATACATAATTTTGGCACATAAAGATCTATATTTTATGTATTTTTTTTTTAATAATTTTCATATCCAGTAGAAATGTTCATTTGTATGGTTTAATAAAGACTTAAAATAATATTTTATCTTTTTCAAAAAAGTGTCATATTTTCATACACAGTATTGTGGAAAAAATTACGATGAGTACATTTTACTTATAGACAGAATTCATTTTAGGTAACTACAAAATGAACTTACATATTGTTGATGGTCTTTTTCTAAATTTATTAGTCTTTGTAACACATCTATGTGTTCCTGTTTAATATTTTTATCATTTATTCGTTTTTTTACCTCTTCTATAGCTGTGTTCATGTATGGTAAATTGAATTTAAGCGCTTCATTTATTATTTTTTGAGCCTTACTTTCTATAGATACATCCGTGCTTGTTACTTCATCTATTACAATACCTGTACCACTTTCACTAGTTTTCTTCACCTTTTTCTTTTTTTTCTTTGAAACAAATGTTTCAGATTGATCTTGTATTAGATCTTGTTGTTGTGAACTAGAAGTTGCTGGTGCATTATTATTTTTTACAGTTTCCATGTTTTCTTCAGAATCAGTTTTATTACCTTGTACTAGTGTATAGAATGTACGTTTTATCTTCTTATTACCAGGTTGGTGTGATATTGTAGTGAGTACTGGCATAATAGGTGCATTTGGTTTTGGAATTTTTTCTTGAACGTGATTTATTGTATTTTCTACTTTATCATTAATTGAGGCATCATTATTATGCGGAACTTGTACAGCTTCTTTGGGGTAAATAGTACTGTTTTCAAAAACACTATTACCATATTCTCCTATATAACATATTTCAGTAGGATCACCTACGTTAGTTCTTGTTACATTATCACTACATTCAACATTACTAGATATAATAGGTATTTTATTATTAGGTTCCTGAATAACATTATTACTAGATGTACAAGATGTTTTTCTGATTTGTTCTTGAACAATATTTTCATTAGTTGTGCAAGTAGGTAGTTTCTTA
>CM052089.1:8830137-8844379 GCA_028453745.1 Agapostemon virescens
TTTTGTTCTTGAGTAATAGTTTCAGTAGATGGACAAGTAGGTACTTTCTTGTTTTGTTCTTGAGTAATAGTTTCAGTAGATGGACAAGTAGGTACTTTCTTGTTTTGCTCTTGAATAATGTTTGATGAAGTTGTACTGCTACTTTTTGGATTTAGATTTTCTCCTTTCTTCTGTGCTTTTTCACTATTATTTTGTTTTAAATCTCGTAAAAATTTTTCATATGGATTAGGTTTAGTTTTCTTTTCCTTAAGGTTTTTATTATTGTTTTTAAATTTTGGATATTTCTTAAATACACGATAGGTCTCTTTAGAAGTTAATGTACGCGGCAAATGAATTTCGTTGTAGATACGAATACATCGCACATACAAGTAGTTAGAGAAGCACCTGTTCTTGCTTTTACATTTCTTCACTTTGTTAGTAATGTCCTGAAGCATTTGTGGCCAATTACGTACTATGTTGTTATAAAGATTTAGTAACTTACTTCGCAAATTCAATATTCTATCATTAGTAGTATATAATATAGAAATATCAGAAATTCCAGTCAGTGATGATTTTAATGATTTTATCTTCTTAGTCAAAATATGAGGATCATCAGAAGTTTGTAACATTTCTTTCAATTTCGTATTGAAAATATTTAATATTTTCTTTTCATCACGTGGAATATTTATATACACATTTAACATCCGTTTGTCTTCGTTATTTAGGTGTAACCAATAAATGAAAAGATTATATATCTCTACTGCGATATCAGTCAATGATCGTACTCTCACGAATAATGCTTTGTAGTCAGTACGATATATTAATATATCAAATGAAACTATCTTTGTTAATTCATTCAGAAAAGACGGAGGGAAATCATTTTTTAAAAAATTATCTTTTTCAAAATATAATTTACCTTCCAATTCTCTATGAAGTTCTTGGCCATTTTTTCTTGATGTTTGAAAAGAGCCATACATGTATAAAATGGAACAATTTGGAAGGTGACCTAATCCTCCTCGAATTGTTATATTCTTAGTTCCTTTATTTTTACGTTTAGAGAATGGTATCATGTCTTCACTTGCAGTACTTCTTTTTGTTTCATATTGTGGTCCTCCCGCATAGTTCGTTACAAATGCTGGTGTTGGAAAGTGTTGTGACCAGTGATAGTCGTGACATGTAGAAGCGTCATGTCCACGTTTGGTACAATTACAACAGTAAAGCAGATCTGCAGGTTTCATAACTTCAGATAAATTTTCTGGAATGCGAATTTTAGAGCTCTGTGTCTGAAACAATAATAATTAGTGAAAAATGTTGTTAACATTCCCGTGTAAAAAGTTTAAATTATTGAATAAAAAAAAACTGACTGTCTGATGAAACCTTCTCCAATGATCAGGACATTCTGTTGACTTGTGTCCTATGGCATTACACATGTCACAATATAATGTACGACAGAATTCACAAGTTCTTTTAAATGTACCTTGGTGTTTACCACACTGTAAAGGAATAATATGTAATTATAAGATTATAATATAATATATTCCATATGAAATATATTCGAACCGTGAGGCACATTTTCTGAGGACACAGTCTGTGCCCTTGAGTACCACACATATAACAGCTACGAGATTTTATAGGTAGTGAACATTCATATATTCGATGTCCCTCAGATCTGCAATTAGTACATGTAACGTCCCAAAAGCGTTTCTTGATCTTCCTCATGTCCTCGTCTAAAATAGCCCACAGTTTTGGATCTTCTGTAATTCATTTAAAGGTTGAATTATTCAAGTTTAGAGAACCTATATTTATGAAAGTCATTCTATTGTTTTTCTCTTTGTAATTTTAATGATACATGACAATATAACACTGTCATAGCTTGCTTTCTTTCTTAATTCAACAATATATCTAATAATTGTTAGGTAACAATCGGTTTCAAAATATAAGGATCAAATAGTTTACAAACTTTTAAAAACTTACTTGACATTTTACTTTGTAGTTCTCGAATATCAAAATTCTCTTGACCTCGTGATTCATTATAAGAGGCTTTAACTTTTTCAGACAATGGACGGAAGAAATAATCTTCCCAAACTGTTTCCGTTTTATCCTTGTCTCTATATTGACCGGTAGATACTTCAGAGAGTGTATCTCTACTATACAAGTGCTTTTTCTGTTTTGCATTAACAGAATACTCATTGTCATCCTCTCTATGTCTCTTTCTACTTAAATTTGGTTGATTAGAATTTTCTATACCTGTTACATCTTCTGTAGAAGTAACTGATGTATTCTTATCTCTTTCAAATACTACATTACTATTATTAGAAGGTTCCACTGGTACGTGAAGCTCTGTTATACTCACATTAAGATTTTCATTACATATTTTACTTGTTGAAGCAGATTTGTTTTTCTCTAAATCATTTTTATTTTTATTATGACACTTTTCTACTTTATTTTGTATACTTTTACTCATTTCCATTATTTGTTTGATACTTGATGCACCCTTTTGAATTTTTGAACAATTTGTAATTATATTTTCTGTTATATTGTTCATTAATTTATTATTAGAGGAATTTGTCTTTTTTATGCTAGCCTGTGACACTTTTTTATTGGTTTTCTTTTCAATTATGAATGAACATTCATTTGTATCATTGTTCTCACTTAACATAATGGAATCATCTGAATCTTGTAAATTTATAACAGGTGGTCGAGGTTTTGGTGGAATTGGCACTTCTAAAATAGATTTTTCAGAATCAGTTTCCGTATCTGATGATAGCAACATTATCTCATCTTCAGAGTAGTTACTTGTTTTCCATTGCTTCTTATTTTTGTTGGATATATCATATTTTGAATGTGTTTCTATATTATTTATGTAATTCATGTGTGTATACAACTGTTGAATTTCCTCATCTGTTTCTTTAATTTGTTCTGTTTGTTCCTTTTCTTTTTCTTCTTCCCATTTTTGTAATTCTTTTTGTAAATTTTCATATTTTTCTTGGTATAACTTATTGATAAACAATTTAGAAAATTCATACCTTTTAAGTATATTATTGTAATTAACATCTTGTCTTACAATACTTAGTTCTTCCTGGGTATCTACACCTTTACTATCAACTTGACTGTTTCTATACTTTGAATGTGATTGAATTGTAGATTCATTTATTTCAGAATCTAAATTTCCAATCATTAACTCAACTTCACTTGTTTCTTTTACTTCTGGTTTGATACAAACATCTCCAGTTATATTAGAAGGATTTGGATGATTAATAATTTCTATTTTCTGATTCGTAGATCCTTTGTTGCTTTGTGAAATAGCTACATTTTCTTGAATATGTTGTAATGTATGAGATACATTTAAATTCTTTTTACCATCTTTAACTGATGTTTCAATTTGGTTTTCATTGCAGATAGACTTAATATTAGATTTATTATCTTTCACTGCTAATACCGGGTCACTTGTTTTGTAAATGTTTTCATAATTTCCCTCCACTTCTTCTTTCTGAACATTGTCACTAAATGTTCTGCTATTGTTTATTTTGTCAGAAAACTCTTTGTTATTGGTAATAGAAGTTTCAGATTCAATGTTTGGTTTTACATCCATGCTTTCAATGTCATTTAACGTATAATAAATCTTAGCGTATAATTGGGATTGCAAATAATGATTAGCTTCATCGTCATCACTGTTTTCCGCTTTACAATAATCTGTAACAATGAAACTAGTTTATTAGGATCACTATTATATAAAAACAGTACAGGTTATAATGTAATGTTCTCACCCCGATATGCATCGTCTTCCATATTTGATTATTTGACACGTAAAACTATTTTATACTATAATATTTTAAAGATAACACATGGAAAGGAGAGAAAGGTTTTTGTTATGGTTTTAAGAACAGGATCATGTATTCTTAAAAACCACATGTGCTTACATGTTCTCTGTAAACCTTCGTCTTTTATTTCGTAATTATACCTAGTATATCGCCATAACACAGTTTGTTTTATACATTAGCAGTCCACAGGTTTTGTTTTGTTATAAGGAAATATAAGATATAAAAATTTTAGTCAGTGATACCAGGTGTAAGGAAAAAATTATAATGTAGAGCACAGAAAATTATCTGCATGGAAAAATCGTCAGCACTAAATATAAAACCGATGTAAACAAATATAGAGGGCACTGATAGAGAAATAATATCTCATACATAGTTGAAGAACTATATGTTACATAAGAGTAAATTCCTATAAAAGCTGAAGTTTTTTGTTACTTTATATAAAAAACACAATTGTTTTTATTTAGTCTCTTGAAAATTTTTCGTACAATATATTCACAATGAAATAAATTTATTAAATAATTACTTTTGGTATTTCTTAGATATTAGCACCGACAAAATACACAAAGTGTATATTTACAAGTATATACAAAGTGTATATAAATGTTCCAGATCCTTGAAACGGGAAATTCCTGGGGTTATTCTAAGATACTTTTTCCTTTTCAAGAATGTCATACGCAACAATGTTTTCAAGTTATTAACAAAAAGTACAGACTAATCAGAGCACAGCTACAGAATTCTGATTCAGTGACACATCCCGCTAAGCATGATGTTGGCCTAACTGAAATATGTCCACCGTAGCCGCGCTCTGATTGATCGGTGTTTTTCATTAATAACTCGAAAATAAAGTGTCAAATCCTGAATTATCACAGGAAAAAGTTTCTTAGAATAACTTCAGAAATTATCCCTTTCAAAGAATTTAAACATCTCTGGGATACTCTTTATACTGTTTGTACTATATTGCTTTTGTGATCACAATTACACTTTTATTATTACCCAAGTGAAAAATAACCAACACTATTGATCTGAGAGAATAGAATTTAAACAAATAACAATATTTATGATATAATCTATGGTTTATGTAATATAAAAAAGTTTTTATTATATAACTGATGATTTATACAATACAATAAATTTTTATAATACAAATTACAAGTGATATATTACGAAAGGGCTTATTCTGAGAGTGATGTCAAAGGCTGTTTAGTTACAAATTTTGAGGTCATGGTTGTTTGAGTTCCGTTTATGTCTGATTCCATCTTTTTCTGAACTCTTAAAATTCGAGGTCTACGTCCAAATATCTTTAGTATTTGGATTCGTTTTCTTTTTCCTCTTATTTTCTTTCTTAATTAAAGTAAACAGGCATATATTGTAACAAAAATTGCTAAGAGTATGAATAAATATATTTCTGTCTTTTATATAAAATAATTAAAACAGTCACTTTTAGTGTTCATTGTAAAAATTGAAATCGTTGTCAGATTATGCTAGCATGTCACTAAAATCGTTGCTAAGTATCGTAACAATCGTTGATCGCAAATTTTGGTCAGTGTCTACCGTGAAATTGGCAATACAATCACCACCAATCTACCGGTAGATTGGCACCAAATTGTTTACTAGGATACATATATTCTAAAAATTTTATCAAAATCGATGAACGGTTTTATGAATTTTTATATTTAACAAATTATAAATGTTTAAAGATAGTTAAAATTGCAGTTTTTCACTATTTTTGGTCTTTGACTATAATAAATCTAAAGCTACTTACATCTCTCAATGTATATCATTTTTTTTCCCGCATCTACTGCATCAACTTTACAATAAAAAAATTGTAAAATTCAACTTATAGTATTTTCTCTGTTATTCTAATAAATTGTAATTTTTTCAAAATTTCTTCTCATGTGATTTAGTAAACTAATTTTTCTAAGTTTTCAAAAACAAAACTCCAAATCGTATCGTTCAATATTAGAAAGTTATAATTTTTTTCAAAAATATCGGAATATTGTTGTAAGTGACTGTATGTGCATATGTATAGATACATAAAAAGACATGTTTCTTCAAATGTTTAGTTCAAATGGGACTAATGAGAGGTCCATCACATGACCAATAGGCCGCCATTGTTGTTGTGTTTTGCTCTAATCTTAAACGAAACAAACAACTTTATAGAGAGTAAACCTTTATTTTTCAATAATGGTGCGTACACAATTTCTATTTGCTGCGGACTCGCCACATTATTGTCGCGCGGGTCCTTTTCCCAATGTTACTGTATTCTTTGTGTGTATAATACGAGTTAATATATTCATTTACAACGATGGTTTGTTTGTATCAAGTAGATATATAAATATAGAAGGGTTCATAAGAATAATAAACAAAAATTTCATTGTGCTTAAATTTATATTTGTAATAACTTTCATAGGTTTTAATTCCTAAATCTCCCTAGATCAAAGAAGACCGATTCTGAAAATTTCAACGGTAGTGTGACCAATCTGGATCTTTCATAGTTCGCGATCAGTGCAGTTGATAAATGAAGGATTTGTGTTTGTCAAGGTAGTTTTGTTTACGCGTAAATTTTCATTCGGTATCAACTTCGCGCGCGTTTTGTGTGTGCTAAGAGGTAGATGAAGGTGCGTAACAGTTTCCCTCAGGTTTCGTATTAAATTCGAAAGGTATGGAAATTCTCGACTTGGAGAAATGTATTGTAATGCGAACGCTTGTCGTACGGAACATACGAACTATGTAGGGAAGAAGGATTGTTAAAAAATGGAAAACTATACAAACTGCCACTTAAAATTTGCAATTAACAATTTTTTAATCTGTCGTAATAGATTCTGTCGAAATAAAAAGTGAGGTTATCTTGGGTACATCGGACAGTCTTGTAATCTACATTTTTACTCATAGGTTATGAAATCACTTATAGTTACTCACAAAATTTAGCATACATTTATGAAAAGAGAGAATTGTATAATTAATAGGCTCTGTATAATTTTCTTATTACTTAAACCGATTCAAATAGGTTGGTTTGTAGTGGAAAAGACAAGTCTTTTTTCACACAGGTTATATATTGTTTCATGTTTCTTTAAGTATTTTATAAATCAGTTTTTTTGGAGGTATATCTATACTTTCTTTTCCATTTTCTATGACATATTGTATTACATGAAAGTACAATGAAGTGTTTGTAACAGTATCAATTTGTTTACTTGTAATTATGTGTTTGATATTAATTTTGATTAACAGATTGTTTAATAGATCTATTTTGTTGTAGTTGTATCCTTCATTTTGTTTTAATTCAATACGTTCCGTGATACTTTAGTATTATAAATTATCTAATATTTTTTAAGCATTTTATAATTACTTTTCAGGCATAAATCCTTATTTTTCTTAACTCCACTATCACTTTTAGAATGTATGGAAAATTAAATGGAATGTAATTCAAAACATTGCACATTGGTTCCTTGTAGGGAATTTCCATACAACATTGTGCTAGAAGAAATGTATAGACATATATAGCTGAAAAATCCCCAATTTTTATACAGTTATGTCTATAGAATACTATTTCACTTTTTCTACTCTTCGCTTCCAGTAACTCTATTTAATAATTTAAATTAAGCTTCTTGAAATGTCTTCAATTGTTTTTACAATTTATAAAATCATACTTTTATATTAGTGCATATTAAATTTTATGAGTAACTTCACGTGTAAAATTAAATGTGAAATAGTATAAATCTTCTTCAATTTAAACATGACAAAATTCTGTTAGTTTTTAATTGTCAAATATAATAGTTACCATACATGTTTGTTTAATTGGAAGCTTAGAAAAGATATGTTTATGTTTCATGTAAAATTAACAGAATTTTCAAATTGATGTAATAGTGTAAATACTTTAATTTTTTATTGATGGACTAGAAATGTGTTTAATATTAATATTATGATATATGTAATACATAATTTATTTCAGTAGACTTTTCTATCAATTTAAATTACCATTTGTTTATTGTTCATATAGCTTGAAATAACTTCCTTTATATTTTACCCTAGTAATATTCTAATTTTCTGAATCCCCTTAAAGTTACTGAAGAATTTTCAATATGTAAATATGTATATCTTATTTTGTACAAAAAATTGTATTCAATATAAATATCACTTTAAGTTCATTAATTTTCCAAACAAATTTTACTTAGAATTTTATAAAATTTAATATTAGGGTATTTTGAAAATAGGATATGGGTTTCAGATAATTATAACACACACTAATTAAATTTTTTCAGTATTTAAGATGTCCCGCAATCACAAGGACAAATATGAAAACTCTAACCCACGTCGTACTCACACTTTCATGTCCACGGAGGATGCAAACTCTGGGAAGAAATCTTATTGGCCGGAGTTGGAGATAACAGGCAGTATAAGAAATCTGAGTCCAAACTTATGGCAGTTAACACATTTGACAGCATTATATCTCAATGATAATAGTTTGCAAAGGATACCAGCTGAGATTGGTCGGATGGTTAATTTGTGTGCTTTAGATCTCAGTAGCAACAAATTACGTAGTTTGCCAGCAGAACTGGGGGACCTCATCTACCTCAAGTATAATGCCAATTTATTTAATATAATTAGATAAGTCCTACAATTAATAATATGTAAACCAAAATAACAATAATTTTTAATGTAATTTCATTTTGTATTTCAGAGAGTTATTATTGAATCAAAATTACCTTCGAGTGTTACCATATGAATTAGGAAAGTTGTTCCAATTGAAAGTGCTTGGACTTCAGGGTAATCCACTCAGCAAAGAACTGATGGCATTGTATGGTGAACCTTCAGGGACTAACAAGCTGCTTTCGTACATGTTGGACAACTTACAAGGTACGTAAGCATGATACTTTTTTTTTATTATAAATAACTAAAGTGACTGTAATGTGCAGACACGGTTTCTTAGTTTATACCAAAACAAAGTTGAATTCCTAGTGCCAAGGGCAACTATCAGAGTCTGTAAAATGCAGTGGTATATATGTCTTAGTAATCTTATTGATGCATTCTCTGATCTATCAGTATCAGGAATCACAATATAAATCAACTAAAGACTACTGATCATAACCAGATATTGTTATGAAAATGGCATTACAGTGGTTGGGTAAGAAATGTACAACAGGAAAAGTTGTAAATAGAAAGAAAAATTAATAGAAAATAGCAAAGACAGATTTTTGTCTGTCTCGAAAATGTCTCGAAGACTATAAAAGGTAAAAACAAATTATTTAGACAAAAGTTGTAGCATATAATGCTGGTATTCATATGACCTCGAAATGACCCCGAAATGCCTAGTGATAATCAGGTTTAAGTTTTTAAATGGAACTCTATATTTTTTATTACATTTTCTCATAGCTTGTATTGAAAAGTTTTTAAATAATTACCTGCACGTATCTTTAACTTCAATCGTTTCAGGGATAATAAAGAACAAAGTTGTCACTTTACTCAATCTGACTTTGTACATCACGATGATATTAAAACGAACCAATTTTATACGTGTTTAATACAATATAATGTAATGTATAAACAACAATCTAACATGATTATCCAAAAATTTTTGTATTCTTTTCACAAATTTTTTTCCAACATTTTTAAGTATCATGGGTACTCCAATTATCGCAATAACAAACAACGAAATTCAAAGATACGCGGTTTTTTTAAAAAGGAAATGCATATGTGCGTCCTGACAATTTCAGTTCTTAGGGTCAATGTTATTTATAAAAATCAAATCGAGTAATTGAATCTGATCGAGTAATCTCCTTATAGTGAATATTGAACAATGCTAAAGCCAACGACATGACAATTTTATTGTTTAATATATTAATAATTTGTTTAATATCTCAATAATTTTTTTAAGCTAAAAATGCGTGTAATGCTTTGAGAATTTTTCAGTACTAGCTATAAGAATATATAATAAAAAATATAGCATTCCATGTAAAAATTTAAACCTGAGATCACTGGAAATTTCAGGGTAATTTCAAAGCCACAAGTATATTAGCATGATATGCATTCTATGACATGCTGCTACTAAACTATGACATGCTGTACTAATATAGGAAACTGGTGAAACAAGTGAATTTCGTTATGAACATTATTTTTCAAGGCTTATCGGTTACAATAGCAGTTAATATCTAAATACAGAAAATTAGAGTAGTTTACTGATAGAATTTCAAATATGTAGAGGTCTATATTCATATTGAAAGTAATATTTCAAGGATTTTTTGTAAACTAATAGAATTCCAATCCTTTGAATGCTGTGGGCGCATACATACGTGTTTAAAGTAGAATTGTTACTAAGGTTTAGGATTGTACATATGTGCTTAGAATGGGAATATGAATTAATTGTTTATGTTGAATAATAAGTATTTTTGAAAGGTTGAAAAATGACCATGAATTTTAGCAAATACAACCTATACCATGCCTTGTGCAACCACAAGATTTTTTTAGGTTTTTTTAGGTTCGTCCTTCTGGTATACAAGGTGTTTCAGGTTTAAAGTGCCAAACGTTGTCAGTATGTTCTATGAGTCTAAACTTGAATGAAATGTTTTATCAACATAAGTGGTTAACGCTTTATTAAAAATTTATAAATAAAAATACAGTATTCGAAAGCGACAGTTAAGCGAAATTTCAATACTATTTTATGCGGGTAATTTTTAATATTAATTATCCTAATATTCCATTTCAAAATGACCATTGTCTTTAGGAATGTACGATTATTAGATTGAAATTTATCACTGTACGAAGTTCATTTGCATTTTGTTTCATCTCAGTGAATGAATTGTTCCTTGTCTGTATCAATTTGTTACACCTATTTAGTTTTGTTTTATAGACTTTCTCCTTTAAAATTCTTCACACATAAAAGTCAAATGGCGTAAAATTCCATATTTTTGTTTATAACTTTTCTTGTTTTGACCCGTAGAATATACTAACAAAGTTTGGAAGTTTAAACCTGACATAATTGATATGATTTAGCGTTAACATTTAACAACTGTGGTATGTAAAAAATATTAAATACTAATTCAAATTAATAAAAATTTGAAGGTATACTTATGACTTAAAAATCGTGAACAATATCTGAGATGCCTTTTTCGTCAGCGGGTTTCACGTGGATTAAGGGATGGAATGTGGTTTTGTAACGTTCAAGAAAACTTTAATCTACCTTGGGTGGAAAAAGTGTACCAATATGAAGAGAACTAGTCGTTAGAATTTCAATGGATGCAGACATTAAATAAAACGATTCTAATGTATTGAATAAGAAGTACAATATTTTATATAAGAAAAGTTACAAAATCTCCATATATAACTCTTACTATAGTCCCATCTTCTAAGAGGTGTATATGACGTGTTACAAAAAAGGAACAAGAATTCATCAATTTCTTTGCATCGATTTAAGATAAGTTTTAACGACTTTGTGGACCACTTATCTATGCCCTTGCCACTCTGTCAAACTCGTCGAAATGTGCGCACTTTGTCGTACGTTATAAGCAATTTAGTACAAATATGACCGTGTGGTTCTGCGATTTGACAATATACTCAAAAAATGGGAAAAACCAGACTAAATGAAAAGATTCTATCAATTAATCAACATTCCTTCGTACCAGTTCTTTCTACGTTAACCCTCGGATGGCGGGCCATTTTGATAATTTTGTAATTGACGTTTACTGCTCGATTTATCAATTTTTATAAATACGCTATTGGTGTGTTTTCTTGTGGACACATTAGTGTTTCTGTTTGATATTAATGTAACAGCCATTTATTTAATTTGATCGCTGAAGACTGTATAATTAAATGACGATTTTGATACTCTGGGTCAAAATAGATTTCAGCATCGCAAGCTGGAGGGTTAAATAAAATTTGGCCTGTAGCTTTATTAGTATATTTTACACGATATATCACGAATATATAAGAACTAACAAGGCTTCATGATATATGTTCATATTTTTCGTATGTCATAGTTAGACTGCAAAACGTTCTGCAATTCTGATTGTCATACAGAATTTGATTAAAAATCTATTTTTGGTTGATTAGAAGATTTGTTATGCTAAACATAAAATAAAAATGTTCTTCCTTTTCACTAATACACGCAGTTCCCTCTACATCGTGTATGTGCCATACATGTACATAAGTTAATATAATAAATTAATAATAAATAATAATAAATTTGCAATCCTTATAGAAAGGTGTGCTTATAGTGTTTCCAGTTTCTTATAGTTCTTAGAGTGTTCTTATAGAAATTTCGTTTACTGTACAGTATTTCCATTGGGCATGGTTTTGTTGCCTTCGGTTTCGACAGAGCTCGGGCAGTGCTCCCCAGGGTAATCCTTGCCCATAGTTGCTGTAAACCGTCGAAGGAAACGAGTTGTCGAATGTGTACACTCGTCTTGGAAATAGTTATCTACATAGTCGTCAACGAATCAAAGTGGAATAGACAATTATTATGGTCGTGTGTGTAGTGTAACATTGAATGAGCACTGCATCTGGGTCAAGCTTCTGAGAGTCGCCAACCAAAGACATCCCCATTTAACGGTTTTCTTCTCCCATTCGGCTTTACTTAACGATCTTCCCTGCTTCGAAGAGCTATTCCACATTAAATGTCTTACCTTGTATGTGCAAATGATCCCGTGTTAATGGTGTTTCACAAGTGGGCCTTCGCTCGGCGCGAATTAGAACTTTTCCGCGCGACATTACAATGTATAGTAACACTGGCAAAAACAGGAAATTTCAAGGTTCCCGACTTCGTTGCAAGTGATTGCTAATGGCTTTAAGGTTGTCTCAATAACGGATGCCACCTTGGAGAAAGTTCTATTTGCTCACTAGTTTAGTCTGAATGGTGTATCGTGGGTATGGTTGTTAGACATGGTACAGCTAAATGGTACAAAACTAAATGGAAAGGCAAATAAAATGTTATTAGATTTAGATTGAGATTTAGATTAGATTTTATAAAATGTTCCGAGGTTGATGTACGCAATTCGTGAGCTGCTTCGGTGTAACTGGAAAACTTAGATTTACTACATGTGCTATCATTTTGAATCCTGTCGAAGTATATGTCGTGGACGATATTTCGTAAATTGTATACATAGATGTGCTCTTAGTTATCGGTAAAAGAAAAAATGTATCTTAATCAGCTTTTCACGCAAAATATGGGAAAATACAAGGTGTGCTATCTTTTTGTCCCGGAGTGTATGTGTGTCGTGGAAATCAAGAGTTCTAGCCAGAGCATACAAGAGATGAATGAATCCATTTAAAATTATTTATACTTTTCATTTGATCGTTTTATTTCGTCTTGACCTCCAAATATTCTAGACATATTCAAAATTTACGAGTACATTTTAGTTTTCGCTAAAATTACAATTGAAATAGCTAATGGTAACTATGTTTTACGCATGACGAGTGTACTCGCCATGACACAAAATATCGTCAATTCTCCATGACGAGTATACTCATGAAACATAGCTAGCTAGTTAACATTTTAACTGCCCAACCAACAACCTCAAAAATCCTACAAAATCAAAGTAATTTAATGAACGAAGCAACAATGAAAAACTTAAAATATAACACACAAAGTTATCCTTCAACCTTCTACTATTCTCCAGATCTTAACTGAATTTAGTGCAACGAATATATTAATGTACAAATTTATTTTTAAACATGGACAAACAATTCTGTCACCCATATATGGGTGACATGGCAGTCAAAGTGTTAAGGGGGGAATACACTTTAAAGCGCCTAATAAATTGTGATTTTTAGGAATTTTTTTTTCAATAACTACAAAGCGAATTATTCTTAAACTTTCATGATATTATGTTCTATATTTGAACAACACAAACAATTTTCTATTTTAATGATTAATGTATTTTTTTCGCAATATATTTATAAATCTTCACAGCTCCGCGCCACACGCATCGTCAGTTTGGGTCCATGTTAAAGCCTCTAATTTTCATCTGAAACAGGAAATCAAAAGTTTTTTTAATCCTTACAAAATTATCTCGTCGATGAACTAAAACAATTCGAACAAAAAGTACAAAAATGCAAAGATTTTGAGCTTTATTGAAAAAGTTACGATTTTTCGCTAAAAATTTCGACTTTATAATGTAAATTGAAAGGAAAAAATGCAATTATTTAGGAATTTTTTTAGTTCATCGACGACATTGTATCATTACCTAACGAAAAATCGCCATGGGAGCTCAATTGGTCCAATAAATCGTTCTGTATCGTGTACACAAGATTCAGAAATATGATATTGAGAAAAACGCGTTTAAAGTTTTTCGACTGTTAGAGTAGTAGTTATTGAACATTTATTTCTGGAGGAAACTAATCCGCTCTACCAGGCCCATATAGTAAGCCTTCTGTGGCTTCAAAAAATTCATTTTGCTCCATTTAGTGCATCCTACGAGAGATTCGTGCCTCTTTTGTGCTGCTTTGTCTGC
>CM052089.1:8844779-8862623 GCA_028453745.1 Agapostemon virescens
GTGCATCCTACGAGAGATTCGTGCCTCTTTTGTGCTGCTTTGTCTGCGGCGTTCCTGTCTCGTTATGCGCTGCGCGTCATACGTATCGACAAAGAATTTGCATTGTTGCCCGATATTAATATTTAATACATTCATTATTTTTAATATAGCTGAGTAGCCCTCGTTAAAAATGCCAGCCGCAATAAAGGCGGAGGTTTCGATAATTTTTGCTCCGGAATTTAGATGCTTTGGATTTAGGCGCCAAACCGTTGAATTGAAACTTTCATTGCAATTCTGTGTGTGTCCACCTAGACACCTGGTTTATAAATCCTCCTTTGAAAGTTCTTCATATATCGGTATTAAATGTTTAAGGACATCTGGGTGAAGTGGACTAGGATGATTAAAATTATCTAATTCACCTTTCGCTTCAGCTTTGCGCCACTTGCACCTGACGCTTACCTGTTCGGCTAGCTGCATCTCCCAAAATACATAAAATTTTGCTCCGTAACTTTATACACGTATTCTAGACACATACTAGAATCAATTTCAAACAAAACAAAACAATCGAAAATTTTCATCTTATAAAGTGTATTCCCCCCTTAACTGTCCTGAATTACCCGGCTTTCCCCTAACCCGAGTACAGCCTGGGTCCCAACATGCCATTGAACTTCGAGGATCTAAGGATTTCATAAAGCTCACTGTCATTTAGACAAGCAAGCTTGACTCATGAAGACCTTTTACTGGCTTCGGGAGCACATTAGTGCCCACATAATTTCATTTCTTTTAACTCCGGGGTCAAGTGGGTGTGCCGGGGCGCAGGCGTGCTAGGTGTACGGGTGGTTAGGTCGGAGAACGTGGGGGAATTGCAAAGGGGTCCAGAAGGGAAGGCGTACTTCTATCCATTGTGTTCCACAATTTTTGCCAGTTACCCAATTGCTTGAAAGGTCTCGGTTGTACCATTCCGTTTACCCATTGTTCTCTGACTTTTACTATTCGTCAGAGTTGCCAGTCATTTCCTGCTCCTCCAGAGGATATTCCCTTGCCATTGTCGCCCTTCACCTTCTCTTCACTTTTCTTCGTGCCAGGGGGTTGTTCTTCGCGTATCTCGAATCAAACTGCGCCGGCAAACTTTTTCGCCAGATATAATGACAACTATTCGAAACGGTCGTCTGAACTTTTCGTTCTCGATGCTTTTACCGATCAGCGACGGTAGACTGGAAGTGGAACAGGAATGGAATATTCGAAGCAGATGTACAGAATTGCCGCGGTACATGTGAAAACTTCGGGACCGAAATGTCATTTACATCGAATATAGACATCGTTTCTTTTTATAGTAAAGTCGCGTTAAATGTCACCACCTCGGGTTCAAAACGTTATACTTATTTTGTATAGACGCGAATAAAAATCCGTTGTTCCTCGAAGGGTATGTTATTGTGGTGGGATAGGATAATATTGTATTGAAGATAGGATAACATTGTGGTAGTTACCCTATAGTTATTCGAGCAGATAAAATGATTTTACCGTATTGATCCGGTGACGAAACTTTGTTGGTTTTAATTATTTTTTAGGAGATTTTTAGAATCTTGATTATCTGAACAGATCAGTCGAACGTGCCTATTGAGACAGTGAAGGTTCTACCGAATCGAGAATTATCAAGTAAACATGATCGAAATCGTATCGTGTTTACGATATAGTCAGAAAAACTTCACAAATACATTGGTAAAAGATTCACAAAAAAGAATCATTGCTAAATTAAATCCGTGCTGCTAATCGTAATATTACTATATGAAAGCGGCATTTTTTTATGTTTTTCGTTGTTTACAACCAGAGTTTGCAACGGAAAAATCTGTAAATAATACCTAACATGTGGCATAGTATCCGAAATGTGTCAGAATTTTTTTAGAATTTTTAATTAATTAGTTAGTTAATAAATAGGGAAAATAGGCCAAGAAATCGTTTTTTTATTTTTCTCAATAACTACCCTTACAGATGAGATATGGGGCTGAAACTTGGCAGACGGGGGTCTTTTTGGGTAGGCTATTACATATTCCAAGCTCGATCAAAATACCGTTGGGGGCGAAAATCACCTACAAACCCGGCCATAGCCTTTAGGCAGTATAATTCAATGACGACTTACGTAATTCGATTTCGATTCGTATCTACAGTGAGTCCCATTGATATTTAAACATTTTTTAAGAGGGAATAACTTCTTGAAAGGTGGACAAACGACTGGAACTTCTTAGGAGATGTTAGTTTACCAGGTAACGAAAGAGATATTTCAAATAAATTAAATAAGACTATTTAATTAAAAGGAATTAAATGTTGCTTTTATTTATTTATTTATTAAACTGGAAGATAAATCCTTTGGTACACAAGAAGAGAAAAGACGGTCATCGATGAATGAAACGAAAATTATTGCAAGTAAATCTATGATAAAAATCAAAGAAATTTGATCCATTGATAAATATTCTATTGAGACAGTTGAACCGATTGTACGAAGTACGATGAGTTTCTTTACATAAAAGAAATTTTTTTATCGTTTCACGCCTTTTTATCGGATCTAATATACAAAATTTAAAAAATACATTTTACAAACTAATATCAGTTGTACAAATTTAAAAAAAACTCATTTAAGATTTCTATGGTATAGAAAACATTTTATGCTGACCGAAAGGTTTAATAAAACACAGGTTGAAGATTCAATATACTAAAAACTTTGGTTTTTTTCAAACTTTTAAATTAGAACGCTTTTTTCCAATTGAAAGGCAAGATTTTGCTCGATCTTTCTCCTAAATACCTCAAACGCTTATCGTTCGTAATGACAGCCATTGACTCTTTAAAAAAAAAAAAGAATGTATTCATCCTTAAAATGTAACGATACTATAATAAATGCTGTACTCCAATCGTGGCCGAAGTATTTATATTTAATAGAGTAGTCGGTGTAATCGATATTTCCGATTTCAATGATTATTTCAATCCTCTTTGATCACCGGCATACATAGTCAATCGAGAGGATAGATTCGAGAGCTCCTTGTAAATTGGTTTGAACTTCCTTCTACCGTAACCGTATAACTTCCTACGAAATGGTTATTGCAATGTCTACATTCGTTCCTCAATAGGAAATTCACGGCGACGGTTTAGCGTTATGGTAGCCCCCCGATGAAACTTCACTGAGTTTGTATATTGTACACAATCGGATGGTCGTTACCTGTACCAACATTAATCCTTTCAATGGAAAGTGAATCGAACACGTTAGGAATCTTCTGTCTGCTCCGATCTTATCCTATCTGTTTGGGGTTTCTTAGACGGGAACGAGGATCGAGGTCTACGTTAAACCTACTTCTGGTTTTACTGTTATTACTTTAGTGTTTAGACTAAACCTACCGCAGGGGGTTAAATCATCATTTTCCGATATTTTATTTTACAATTGAGCTGTTTATTTTATTTTATTTTATTTATAAGTTTATTTTGAAGTCCATTTATGCTCGAATCGAGATACTGAAGGGTTTGCGTTGGATTAAATTTAAAAATATGGGGAACAGATAACATAATAGAATAATGTTTTTGGGTTTCTAAAGGTGTCAAACTTATCATCCCAATTAGCATAATTAACATTATTGAAGAAATAATATGTTTTTGATGGTTATGAATGGACTTACGCCATTTTCAAAATCAATGAAACGACGTTTTCAATTCTTAAGAAAGCACAAGTCCATAGGAAAAGTAAATTTCCCTTGAAATTAAAATAAATGTATACACTTTTATGTTATAAAATCAAAAAAATATTCAACTTTCATTCTTTGTTAAATAATTTTTACATTAAAATTAATATAGTTTTATTAATTATTATTTAGTCTTCTCCAGTTTGTGTACGCGGGAGGGATTTAAAATAATTGTGGTGTACAGGTGGTATACAGGGTGGGGCAGTAACTATTAGCACCTCAGATATCTTCGAAATTACAAGTTTCACAGAAATATTTGCTAAAGTAAATTGCACAGTACGAAGGGCGCTATTCGGTGGCGATAATAGTTTTTTTGCAGGTGGAGGTACTTCAGACATTTGAAGGTCACATCCATTTTTTTAAATGGATCGGTATGTTTTTGCTTCAGTACCACGATAGAGGATCTTAAAACGAGTTCAACGACCTATTACACAAGGTCATTGGAAGTCATAGAAAGTAAAGAAAGGCGATAATACTTACGGTTTTGGTAGTAAATGAAACATACGTATTGTAAACAGTAGAGGAATTCGTAATGCTTACCGTTTACTTCACTGAGAATAAACACTGCTTGAAGGACACTTTAATAGATTGCAGGATAAGATAAACATGATAAGATTAGTATCGATAAATTGGTCAATCCGGCACGGTGTACCCGTTTGAAGAGCAGGTTGATATTCTTCTTATTTATGGCGAATGCCAACAAAATTCTGTAAGGGCGAAAAACTTGTATGCTGAACGATATCCACATCGGTCTCTGCCTTCGCGTCAAACATTTAAAAATGTGTGTGATAAACTTAGGCAAACCGGTAGTTTAAGTGTTCGTAAAAGTGAACGCCAGAAACGAGTAATTAACGAAGAAATGGAAATCAGTATGCTCGCAAGTGTGTCTAGAAATCCTCATATGAGTTCGCGACAAATTGAACGCGAATCTGGCATTAGTAGGAGGAGCGTACTTCGCATTTTGCACCGTCACGAATTTCATCCGTATCACGTTAGTCTTCACCAAGAATTGCATGGGAACGACTTCATGAATCGCGTTGAGTTTTGTCGATGGGCTATACGTCAGATTCAAAACAATGAACTTTTTTTTAATACCGTCTTATTTACTGATGAAGCAACATTCACAAATCACGCGAATGTTAATTTGCATAACATGCATTTATGGGCAGCGGAAAATTCACATTGGCTGCGACAGGTTGAACATCAAAAACAATGGTCTGTGAATGTGTGGTGCGGTATCATAGGTGATAAAATTATTGGTCCTTATTTTATCAATGGAAATTTGAATGGCAACGTCTATGCTAATTTTATTAAGGATACATTGGGTCTTTTGTTAGAAGAGTTACCTTTATTTACACGACAAACCATGTGGTATCGACGTGATGGATGTCCAGCACATTATTCATTGATTGCGCGAAGGGAACTCGATGAAAAATTTCGAAATCGTTGGATTGGACGCGGCGGTCCAATATCGTGGCCAGCTCGTTCACCAGACATAACACCTTTAGATTTCTTTCTGTGGGGAACACTGAAAGAGAAAGTGTACAAAGAAGTACCAACTACATCTCACGATATGCAACAGCGAATTATTGCAGCCTGTGCATCAATAAGTTCTGACGCTGTAAGACTTGCAAGTCAATCAATCGTAAAAAGAATCCAACGGTGCATTGACAGTGATGGTCATCATTTCGAACACCTACTATAAACATGTTTCATTTACTACCAAAACCGTAAGTATTATCGCCTTTCTCTACTTTCTATGACCTTCAATGACCTTGTGTAATAGGTCGTTGAACTCGTTTTAAGATCCTCTATCGTGATACGGAAGCAAAAACATTCCGATCCATTTAAAAAAATGGATGTGACCTTCAAATGTCCGAAGTACCTCCACCTGCAAAAAAACTATTATCGCCACCGAATAGCGCCCTTCGTACTTGTGCAATTTACTTTAGCAAATATTTCTGTGAAACTTATAGTTTCGAAGATATCTGAGGTGCTAATAGTTACTGCCCCACCCTGTATAATGTAATAAATCCATTAAGTCCTTATATTTTAGGTTTGTGAGTGGTCTCGGTTTTTTGTATAGTGATACCAACTGGATATTATTAAAGTTTTTCGGTCTTCCCCGTTACGGTAGTAAATCCAATGTTTTGAATGGTGCATCCTCGTTCATTGTCGTTTCATAGAATAACTTATATGAATCGCTTCTCAAAAATCTCATCCAACATACTTTAAATCAATTTACTCTTTCACCGTCAGTATTTTGTAGCCTTTTAAAAATCGCATTTTCTATGGACAGGCACTGTTCCGTTGTTTAAAACAAATTCATTGCACATTGACAATTCAGCTGTTACTTTGATAATTAAACATAAAGCTGGGATCTCATAAAATTTTATTGCATAATTATTTTCCATATCCATTTGAAACTCTCACAATGGGACTTACGCCACTTTCAAAATAAACGGCTCAATTACCGAACCTATTGAATTTTACATTTTGACTAAACGATTCAAAGAGGCCTTCAAATCTCAATCGAAAGAATTGATTTTAAAGTTCAAGAATAAACGGTTGACTTTATTTTTAGCAACTCGGGTATTTATTGAAAAAGAAAATAAAGAGTAATGGAAAAGAATAAAAATTGAAAAATTATTCAATATTATTTATACAAACTGGTAAAAGGAAAATGTTTAAAAGGGTAGACGTACAAAAAGGTTTATAAATGTCGTAACGTATTACTAAGGTAAAGATTTTTTAACCCTTAGCACTCCAATGGCTCATCTGAGGTGATATTAAAAATTGGCAGAATATTATTCAAAACAATTTTTACATTACAATGTTTGTATTTAAGAAGCTGGTAAAAATTGAAGTGTTGCACGTACGATTGATAGTAACAAATTTGAGATGCATGAAAGGAATTGAATCACGTACAATGGAATTATTCTAGGACAAAGAAAAGTATCTCGAGTTAGGAATTAAAATTGCTTGGAGTACAAAGGGTTAATTATATCAGCGTACGCTCCATTTCATACCCTATAACTTTTGTTTCAAACATTTCTCTTTAGCAGAAATGGTTTTCGAATAATTTAGGTGGCAGATCTGGATAGACTACTTCTGGATATTCTATGGTACAACATTTTACATGTCATCGTTAAACCCTTTTCCTCGGTTCGATTGCTGATTCACTCGATCCGTTCATCCTTCGTATCCACTATCAATTTTTTTTACGAAGTAAACATTATAGTAAATTAGATTATAGGTAATACCTACGCAATCTATTACTGGACCATGGAAAAATTCAAATTTGTTAATTAACAGAATTTGTAGTCGGTTAAACGATCGATCTTGAAAGATAAAAATAATAAAAATAAAGATAAGATTAAATCTCTCGATATAGATATAATAACTCGATGTTTATATCTATTTCGGTGTATTTTCGGGTTGATCGGGGTAATTTTGAAAAAAGAGGCTAAATTAGAAAGGTGAAAAGTACTGTGTTAGTATTAAAGTACTAAAGAACAGTATTACAGTGTAATTATACTGCTGTAATATTTAGTGGTAGACAATGTAGGTTGGATTTCTCTGATGATATCAGAGAAAGTTAATATATTCTGTCAACCACTTTCGATATTTATATTAAAAGTTCATAAAGGTATAATCTGCTTGTCTGTCTACTAAGATTATCCCTTTTTTATTACACTCCTTTCAAACGATTTTCAAATATCATCAGTTTCTTTGATTTACAAAATACTTTTGCCAACGTTGTCCGATCTTTCGCGTTAGGAATTTTTTTAAATAAATTGCTTAATAATATGAAAAACAATAACCGTCTTGTTGACACTGTTAGCCCTTAGCACTCCAAGTGATTTTAATTCCAAAATCGAGGTACTTCTTAATGTACAATAGTTACATTGTACGTGATTTATTTTCTTTCGTGCACAGAAAGTTTATTACTATAACTCTTACGTGCAGCACTTCAATTTGTACCGACTTCTTAAACGCAAATATAGTGATACAAAAGCTATTTCGAATAATAGTATGGCCATTCTTAGTGTCTCCTCAGAGGAGCCATTGGAGCGTTAAGGGTTAAAATAATTACAGGTTTATCGGGCAAATACGAATATACATAGTTTTTAAATTTCCAAGTAGCGATATATTTTACAATTGTAGTGGGGAAATTAAGAAGAAAGCTCGTGCATATGAAGATAAAATAAAAAGTGTGATTGCGATCTCGATGTAGCGACATCCTGTGGATATTTACGTGTGTAAAAATGTAATGCATCCATCCGAAACAAGAAAGTAGTTTTACTTGATTGTAAGTATAACTACCTAATGGCGAAGTTATGTTCCCGTTTGCTGTTTCTTCAATTTAATTATAGAGAAATTATGAAAGATTATATTTTTGACGTAGAACTTTTTCGTTCAATGTTCTTATGCTGCAAGCTCTGACGGAAATGGATAAAGAAAATTGTTGGAAAATAGTAGTTCTATTTTCAATAGGTTTTATAAAGTATAAAAATATAAATTGATTCATTACCGACACAGATATTTTGTTCATTGATATTAAAAGCTGATTATTGTAAGAAATATTAAATGTTACTCGACGAGTGCTATAATAATATTATACTTTAATTATCTATACATTATCTGTACACCATTTTCGACCTACCACAGTTATTAAATGTTCAAAGAATTTCCTAACTGGCTCCTATTCGTTGCAACAAATGCAGACAATTTTATTATAACGATTCTTTGAAATTTTTTATCTCAGTCTTTCAATTTATAACATAACATATGCATCTGTTTCCCTTAAATTATATTTGTTATTTACCTTGTTGCGCATAGAGCAGCGTCTAAGCACTTTGGGGGCACACATGACTCAGAAAAAAGACTGCTGCGATAAAATTTCCTAATTTTTAAAATTAACATACGACTTTGATATTTAATCTGTATCCAGCTTACTACAATCGATTTCTACAAAACAATATAATTAAATCCAAGTAGAAAAAATCGAGTCAAAAAAGTTACATAAAACTTATTAGATTATTTCATATGAAAAGATCGATTTTAGAATGCAAAGGTTATAAAGTTTTGATCGAGAAATGCTCGTGCCATCTTCATGTTTAATATACATACACATAACATTTTAAGGTACAAAGATGATCTTTCAGATTCTGTCTTCAGTTTTCATCGAGACATCTAATTTTACATTTAACCCTCGGACTTAACCCAGACCATTTTCACTATTTTATAACTGACGACGCTTATGACTATTCACTGGTATATTTGCCAATTTTTTTCTTGAAACAGTAAGAAGTTTAAAAGACTTTAAGGATATCTATACACCATTATTGATCTACCACAATTATTAAATGATCAAAGAATTTCCTAAGTAGCTCTTATTGTTTGCAACGAATGCAGACAATTCTGTTATAACGATTCACTGAAATGTTTTATACGACACCTCTTGCAGATACATTAACCTTTTTGTCGATCCTCGTTCAACAATGATTTGTTCAATTCAGTAGCTAGAATTGGTGTAATTATATGAGAATTTTAATATATTGGGTCAAAATAGACTCTGGAATCGCGTTCAGAGAGTTAAATCAATTTTCTCTCAACTTCAATTAATACGTTTATCGTGCATTCTTTTTATGCGAATAGAAAAACAGGTTGGTGTAAATGTGGCGATTAAAAAGAACACTGTTCTTCATTGATTAAAAGACTAGAAACTGGAGGTAATAATACAACATAAATAATAATACTGATAAGAAATTTGTAATCGCAAATGGCCTTCCAAATGGCGTTCCATTTATAGCAAAATAAAATGTGACGCGAAAGCTAAGCAAAATAGCTCTGCGTTCAATATATTAAAATAAGTTAGCGTGTATTGTCTGATAAAAATGACAAGATTAAATTAATGCAGATTTTATGCGAGTTTTATTACAATATATAATCGAACACACAAATCTATCGAAACGATAACTATGAAAGCAATTTGAGATTTGAGACTTTCACCACCCGGCATCACATACAGTGATTCACAAATGTATTCGGACACTCTCCAAACCTAAATAACTTTTTTAAGATTCGACCAATCGGCTTGACTTTTCTTGAGCAATTATTTGCATTGATTTAATAAATGACATGTCAAATGAATTTTGTAAATATTGGAATTGGTATGAATTACATGACAGAAAGACATAAGTCAGAAGAATGCATAAGTTTTCGAATTAAAATAGCTTCGAGCTCAAAGGGTTAAATTTTCATTACAAGTTGAAATAAAAATGTTTTAAAAAATGTCTTTTCTAGTTTCCCACGTAATTTCTACCAATTAGAATTATTTCAAAATTATGTTTGCATATCATTTAGTAAGTCAGTGCTTGTAGTTGCTCCAGAAATGTCAAGTCGTTTGGTTCAATTTTGAAAAAGTTATTTCGATTTAAAGAGTGTCCGAATGCTTTCGTGAGCCACTGTAGTTATTTCTGTTGAGACTGTCGGGCGTAAGTCGTGTCCTAAAGGAAGAAACCCGAAAAAAATTTTATAAATTCAACTAATGGTAAAGGAAAAAATTTGAAAACGGTTCATTTAGCACTTTGGTCGGTTTAGCGTTAAAAGTCGGACATTTCGCACGCGACAACCTAATAAAAGTATCGAATAGTTTTTATTTTTCGAAACGAAGGACAACTTATTTCGATCTCTGATTTTACGCTTTTGTTTACATATCCCTTATCTTGTTCCCCGTTCCGGAGGATTCTCAGTTCCTTTTATTAGGCAATTTCGTCGACGCAAGACATCTGGCACATGTACACACGGAAGGATCTCGTTGATTCTTCGGTCGCCGAGTGGGGATGTAGAAAGCAGAGAAACGCCTGTCACGTACAAATAAGAAAATGTTCGTTTCGGCGTGTTCCCCCGGCGAAAGAAAACTGGGTCTCGGCTTGTCGACAGGACAAGTGAAAGGGGTCCCCCGGCCCGAAAAAAAGAAGGAAAAAGAAAACGAGGAGGAAAGATAAAAAGAGAAAAAAGAAATTACGCGCGATTCACTAGGCTGCCCACTGCCCCTCACCCGTATAATTACACGGGGCCTCGGTCTCGGGCTCCCTGTAATTGAGGACGAGCCTGAGAGGAGAAAGTGAACCGCGGTTTTGTGTGTACACCGTGGCGAGGGCTCACATGATTCATTCATTATTCGGTGCATACGGTGTGCACGTGGTTAGGCGTCGAATACGAGCCGTGAATCGCGATGACTCTAGCGGATTGGTGTATCTCGCGGACCTAGGTCCTGGCTATATTACGAACACTATGAAACACGACGCCGTATAATCGTATCCACTGCGAGCACCTCCAGTGAAGATTTATAGTTCTACTTGAATCTTAATAGGATGTACTCGGTGACAAAAAAGCTTGCGCATCTCCAGAGGTAGTTGAACGCGAAACCTACCAAGCATCAACCCTTCGCGAAGGAGGATTTTTGAAAAGATTGGGAATACTTTAAGGGGGGAATACACTTTAGAGCGCCTAAAAAATAGTGATTTTTAGGAATTTTTTTCTCAATAACTACAAAGAGAATCATTCTCAAACATTCATGATATTATGTTCTATATTTAAACAATACAAACAATTTTCTATTTTAATGATTAACATATTTTTTTCGCAATATTTATAAATCTTCACAGCTCCGCGCCACGCGCATCGTCAGTTTGTGTACATCCTAGAGCCTTATGACCCTAGGCATGCATGACCCATGACATCCTAGGGAGGCATGAGTTCATCTCAAATTTTTTATATTTTTTATTTGCTTGTTTTATTCCGCCATGGCCTCAAAATATTCTAAACATCTTGAAAATTGAGAATATGCTTTGTTTTTCTCAAAAATTATAATTTAAATAGCCAATGGTCACTACTTTATATTCGTCAGTACACAAAATCGTGCCACTTCTCCATGACGAGTATACTCGTCAATCACAGTTAATTGGTTAAATGTAAAACGTGTTAAACAAAAGTATCTCGATCTTTTACCGTTTCATGCAATGAAGAATCGCTTTGGAGAAAAACTTCTTTTTATAAAGGAGTTTGCAAGGATTCCACGATCTTTCATTTTAAAGCTACAACGAAATTGATTTTCGTTTAAAAACAGAGCGTTCCATTAAGTTGCATGTCGGTGTCTGTTCTCCATCTTGAATTTCGATTGTTAAAAAATTGCAGACCGCTGCACCGCTTCGTAAAAGTCTTTTGTAAATCCAGCATTACACTCGGACCTTCCCATTCCATTTCCCAAGTGGGACATCCTTTCAGAATGTGTTCAAGAGTATTATCGGTGCCGTAGCTGCGCATTTACCGAACTTATGTAGAAAACCAGTGAAGCAGCTATGCTTCATAATTGCTTCAGTCAGGTGGAAATCTAGTTCTCTATGCCCCTTTCACGTTTATTTCTTAATACCTGAGATCCACTTATGCGTCTTCCTTCCTTTATATCTCAAAACCCAGCGTTTCTAGGCTTTCCTGTTGTCTAGATTTATATTGTTCTCACTCTGGTTGCTCATTTTGTTCCTCATCCGCGTCAGCCTACACGCGTTCAAATATTTTCTAATACGAATTATACAATATAAATATTACAAAGCATTATATTAGCCTGTAAGTTCTTTTCGCAATTTTAATTAATATTGCTTAGGCAACACGAGCATTAATATTTCATTATTTCCTAAACTATCGCGAAGCTTCTACACTGAAACAATTAACTTTTCAAAATGTTGAATTTCTGATTTTCTATTTGTATAATTGTGGAAATTATAATACTGGTACATTTATGTATTCAGTCGCATTTTGTAGAAGATATGTAAAATTTCGTTAATTCAACACTGTTTTAAGAAAACAATACAAAGAAGTAATTACTAATGTTCGGTTGTTATAGTGTCGAGAGGCTATTTTAAATTTACGTTGCGCCTTTTAATTGAAAACGAAAGAAACTTTTGGGACATTCTAATTTATTAGTAGGCAAACAAAATCTCACGGTGCTCGATAGAGATGTTCAAACGTAGAATATCGCTTTCTGCTACTTGGTTATGTGTGCCTGCTCGTGTATACGAGCATTAAGTTGATTGAGACTTAAACATTACACCCTGTTGGTTGGATCTTCAATTTTCGACTGATAATACCGTGGAAACGAGGTTTCAACTTACTCGGTGAAAGCTTTCTTAGTTACATAAACTCGTGTAATACAAAGGAAAGTTGTTATATTAGATTGTAAATATTTATACGAATTTGTAATATGTTGTTTTCTATAATAATAGTTGCACTGGATTAAGATTGATCGAAAAATTGATCGAATCGTACAAAATTCGTACAAAACTATTTAAGACTTTTACGAGTTGTGAGCATAATTATATCAGTGCGATTTAGTTATCAGATCGTTTTTCTAGAAAAAGGATAATTACAGTTTTTCGAAATAGAATTTTGAGAAATTTTAATTAATATTATTAATACGATCCATTGTATTCGATGCACTAAAATTTCCCTTGATTTCATATTAAATATTCGACTACAGGAATTTTTATTGTGTGGCATTCCACCATGATTAATAATCATATGGCTAGTAAGGAAAATCATTTGATTAACGAAAAAAAAAAAAAAATTGAATTGGAATATATCATACATAATATTTTTATATTTTTTGCATTACTCAACTTTAAAAATCTGGAACATTTTTTCCTGAACGCAGGAACGTTCAATATTACATAATATATTTTTTAGATTCAGAAAAAATGAGTATAACTTCAAAAAACGACGAAAACAATGGTTTTTATGTTTTTTAATTATGCTCTCCCACTCTCAGGAATTTTTAAAAAAATTGAGCATAATACTTATAATAATATCTCATTGCTAAATTAAATCTGTGATGTTCAACTTAAGATTGCTATATGAAATCTGCATTTTTCGTGTTTTTCGTTGTTTACAACCAGAGTTTGCAACGGAAAAATCTGAAAATAATACCTAACATGAATTTTTAATTAATTAGCTAATTAATAAACAGGGTAAATGGGCCAAGAATAGGTTTTTCGATTTTTCTCAATAACTACCCTTACAGGTGAGATACGGGGCTGAAACTTGGCAGACGGGGGTGTTTTGGGGTATGCTATCACATATTCCAAGCTCGATTAAAATACCGTCGCGGATGAAAATCACCTCCAAACCCGGCCATAGCCTTTGAAATGGGAATTCATTCAGGATTTGACGCGTCTGCTTCTTCTTCATCCTACTGAGTGTAGCTTTGCTATTGGTCGAGTCAAAACACGTCTGCTACAATCGCATTTTGATTGAACCGTGTTTTCGTTAATAATTCGAAAACGAAGCTTCGAATGACGTCAAGCATTTTCTGTTTCAAATTTCCGTGAAATTTACGGGTCACTCTGTGTACCGAGTTGCCATTTGAACTTTTGAATATGAAAAACACAATAATACATTTTTAACGAAATTTGTAAGATTCCAAAAGGAATTAGATCATATTTACATTTATTTAACTGCGTGAAAAGGTTACAGTTCCTTTAAGAACTAATTTAAAATGTTTAAATCTAGATTTTTGTAACTATGTTTAGTATTAGACATTTCTATAGCTTACTGTGATTTTATAGTTTATTGTGATCGATAACCTTTCTGGTTTTATCTATCGACATACTTAAAAGCTGTGTACTTGTCTTTAATGCGAATAAGGCAGTGCTTATTTTTAATTTATTAATATTGTCATGATTATTGAAATTACGATTAAAAATTCAGAAACTTTGAATGACCCCGTTATTTTTTCAATACGACTGCATCAGAACCACGTGCATCAAAAGTAAACAATAATGCAGTTAGTGTGTAATATTTGAAAGTTACAAATTAAATAGACCAGTCTAATTAAAATTAGTAATTAAATAGACTCATCCTTCTCAGTATATCTATTCACGAACATTCACCAGGCAACAGTTAAAAATTAGTACACGACATCTTTATTATGCTATTACTCACAATTATTTTTAACACGTTACAATTATTACAATTTTAATACGATTTTAATAAATAGTGTGTAATATATATTTCATAAATATTGTACAATATGTTTTGCACAAATATATTCCATAAATTATATATTCTATTATAATATATATTATTGCAATAATTATTATATTGTTACAATAATTATATATATTACAATTATTGTTAAAATAATTATATATATTTGACAATTATTGTTAAAATAATTATATATGTATTACAATTACTTTGACATGTATTCTTGAATTATAAGATTGCACTCAATCGAGTCTAACTATTCTTTTGCACTATAAACATTTTTACACTTGCATCGACATAAATATGCTGAATGAAGATCGCATAAGTATGTTCCTTGTCATATTAGGCGGATCGCATTAAATTTCCTTGACGTACAATATTCATAGCATTGTTCGAATTAATTTTGCTGTATAATTGTGGATCATAATTTCGATCATCTCAGCAGTTATTCTAATCTACATAGTTATGGCCTCATTCAGTTATCTCTATCGCATTATTCTCCGCGCATCCTATTATGTGTATTCCATGATAGATCTCAATATTTAGGAGATTACGTGCCAAATTCTAGAGTATGATTGCTACCACCGATAATGTACGCATGTGTAGCAAGTTATTTATTGTATTTATTGTTCTTCAAAACAATGATTTCCGTATAATAGAGTTCCCTTCTTTCCTGTCACTCATATATTGATCTTTATGCATTTATGTCATGTGCAGATCTATAAAATACCGGAGAACGTGTACGTTAACAATGACTAACGGCATTTTCGCTTTACCTATTTGATTTAACATTGATTAGAGATGGAAATTGCTTCGCATCCTGATTTTTAAAAATAGAACCAAGTAAATGGATAATTAACATAATTCACACAACGTGAGGTGCAGAATATAGAACCGTATATCATAAAATTGTTTAATTTTCTGAGATAATAGTGAAATAAGCGGTTCTGAAGCTTTTTTGTTTTTTGTTTTAAAGCAAATTCAATAATATCGTAAAATTTTAATCATTCGGCATTTTATCATTCGGTTGGTTTGACATGTAGAATTCTATGGTGGTCACTGGTGACCGACATCATTCCGTTGTTTGAGAATGATTAACATTAAATTAATGACATTCAACGTTAATTTATTACTGTCGAAATTAACAATTTTTATTCAATAACCCTGATCACTCGTATCAATTAAATAAATGAAACTACACAAATCGAATGTACTTGTCTGTATTAGTGAGCTCGTGCTCTCATATTTAATTATTCAGTGAGAATTAACTTCAGGTAACAAATACTGAAACTGTTTTGTTTAAACAGACTATTAAGTAATAATAATACTACAGAGGTAAATATTGCATATTTTTACTCTTAAAGAATTTTAAACATTTCTCTGCAGATGCATATCACACTTTTGACAGTTTTATCGAAATACCTTATCAAAAAAGATAGAAAAGATTTATTTAACAGAACTAAATAAAGTATACGAGGTACACATTATATTATAAATGTGTTTCATTTTTTAAAAAGAAAGTCAAATGGTGGGAGAAGCGTTTCTCAAGCGTTTTTTGTCTTTTAAATCGAATCCAGTAATATCACGAGATTTTAAGACACGTTCGTGTGCCCTATTATTCGCCTATTTCTGTCAAATTTTCATTTTTAAATAGTATATTTATATTTTACAATGTATTTCACGCTTGGATATTTCTACTATTAAACCAAAAAATTGTTATTTCGAAAAGAACAATTTTTAAAGGAATACAGATTAGACAGACCCATTAACACTTTGACTGCCATGTCACTCATATATGGGTGACAGAATTGTTTATTCACGTTTACAAATAAATTTGTACATTAATATGTTCGTTGCACTAAATCTAGTTGAGATCTGAAGAATGGAAGAAGGTTGAAGAATAACTTTGTGTCGCACATTTTAAGTTTTTAGTTGTTGCTTCAATAAATATGTTACTTTGATTTTGTCGGATTTTGAAGGTTGTTAGTTTTGCAGTTAAAGTGTGAATAGGGGGCACACAAATATCGACGAGGAAAAAGATTGTTCTTTCTATTTATAATACATTCTCCTGAAGTATATATATTTTTAACTTGAACAAAATATTCCAATAAAAAGAGCGAGTTTGAGAATCGATATAAATTTAGAACTGTAATGTCATTAAAATCAAATGACCCATAAATTAATGATCAAATTAAAAGACTAGCTGAATGGACCAGTCGTTAGGACAAGTACCAAGAGTAACAGTCGTTACTCTCAGCTTTATCGAAAGACTTCAGACTACGAATTTTTATGCAAAAGAAAAATCTTCTGTAATCGTTGCAAGATACAAGAGTTACATAGACGTTCATTACCGTTTCAAAACATTTTAATGATTCGATAATGATAAAATGACGTCTTTAAAACTACAACTACCGAACAATAAATCCAACGATAAACATAGCTTTGTAACAATAACGAGACTGCATCTATTAGGACTTCATAGAATCCTTATTGTAACATGTACAATATTAACACTTTAATAGCCGCTCGTACAACACGTGTGTGATAGCCGAAACAACTGTTATTGTCCGCTCACACAACATGTGTGTGATGCTACCGCCGAAAATTATTGGCCAGTATCACATTTGAACAACGAGCACATCCGGAAATTAAATTACCACGATTTTTTACTTAAATTAGGAAGTGCGTGGATGAAGTTCGTCCCGATGAAGTGTAGAAATTACCCGGAGGAATAAAACATCAATTAGTTCAAATATCGGTAATAAAAAAAGGGTGTCCGAAGGGACTGTCATGTTTTCTACGCGAATAAAATTAGAAAAACTACATATTTTATGTGTACGACCTATCAAGTACCGTTATATGTAGGAGAGTTTTTTGTGTATGTTCGCACATGTTGTATTATTTCGTGAATTTAATACAATTCTTTAAAATTAATTCATCAAAAATATTGCCCTTAGCAACGTTCGAATGCGTAAATGTGCGGCCATTAAAGTGTTAACCTTTTAAGGGGGGAATACACTTTAGAGCGCCTAAAAAATAGTGATTGTTAGGAATTTTTTCTCAATAACTACAAGGCGAATCATTCTCAAACTTT
>CM052089.1:8872623-8884327 GCA_028453745.1 Agapostemon virescens
TAAAATGTGACCTGAAAGTTACACGGACCCATAGAGGTTTAATAGGTAAAGTGTTAAGAGAAACAAATGATTTTATTCGTTCGGTTAGCTTCTCCCTGTACAGCTTGCTAGGAAAAATTGATTTCTCCTAGGCGTACAAAGCGGTGACGAATCAACTCGAGTCTGTAGCGTGTCTGGCGGATGTCTCTTCCTGTTGGTAGTACTATCATCGTACCCGAGGACTGCGATAGTGGGACACGTTTCGATGGCTGAGCCGACCAAACGGGTTGTGTTCACGTTCTCATTCTCGTTCTCGAGTTCCAAGTACACGGTTCACTTTCTACGAGCACCTGACCCGTGCCACCCAATAGGCTGCTCGAGTGCTTTCCTTGCTCGAACTATTATTAACCGCGAGCAAATTCGTTGTTAAATCGCTCGACGAAGGATAACCACCGGCTTGTTTCTCCCTCGACGAGTTATCGCCATTCTCAAAGCCGCCGACATCCGTGGTTAAGGGGCATTCTCATTTTTTCCTCTTTTCCTTTTATCGTTTGTTCGTCTTCGAAAGCCTTCCTTTATATGGGGATTCATGGTTTACTTCGGAGCCGGACTACTCGTTAAACTTTGTCCCGGTTTTTCGTTACGCGAACTTTCGCGAAACATTTTTGTTACGTACATCCGACACGTTTCTACCGTTTCATTGATCTTCTCGCGGCGCGAGATTCGATCACACGTACAATGTACATGCTCGTCCTGTGATTCGGCTCGATCAGCGATTTATTATGCAAAACCTATTATGCTAAACACATCGACTTATGAGAGCACGAACGGGCGGGGGTTGAATATTTAACACCAGGTTTACGGAGCACTAAAACCGACTATTTTACATCACCTTATTGGAACAACTTTATCGTTAGTCGTAATAATTACTTGCCGTCTTGTAATCGCTCGGATTAGATGGCCAGACGATGTTGTTGCTTATTTTTCAGGTAATTAAATCTGACGTTATCGTCGGAGACGATAATTGGTCACTTTCTTATGATTACCCAAAAGCCGACGACATCGAAGGGATAGATCAATTTGACTATCTAAGAATGTGTTGTCTTCGAGAATTTTATTTAGGATAACTAATTAGTGAAACATTCCGTGTTTTCATAGTATTATCCGTTGTCGTTCACGTCTCGTGCTGGATGTTTCTTCGATCAGTAGTTTCGACGAGATTGATAAACGTTAGATCATACCACTTCTGATACCAAAATTTATGTTTGATTCCGGGTTCGGAAATCGAGTGCAACGTTTCATAACAAATCAGAATACGTAACGTTCCGGTCTTGACTTCGCAAGCGAAAAAGCTCGACATATTTCCGTGGACTGCTATATATATATATATATATATAGTTTTTCAAAGGGAAATGTGGAAGTGAGAGGGAAAGATGTGCTGTGGAAGGAATGACGTGGAAGAGAAAAGGTCTAAGGGTTGTTTGGTCGTAGTGACTCAGATCTTTTGAATGACGTGTATATGGTTTAGTAATTACGCTAATTTCAATTTTTCTTTAGAGCAAGATATTAGGAAATGGCATAGTTATTCATGATTTTGATACTTTGGGTCGAAATAGACTCTGACACAGTACTCGGAACGTTAATAGAGACTAGCTCGCTAATAGAGACAAGTAGCCTAGGTTTACCTGGTGTCGTGCAGCGCCTCGTAGCATTGTCGTCGAGTGTTTATCCTATTTGTAGGGAAGTAAACGTGAAAAATAGCGTAGCTCTTTGCAGTAACAGGCATTTAACGGTGTAAATGCAGGCCCCGCGTTACTAATTCGTATCAAGCAGCGGTAATAAAATACCGTACAACCAAAGTTCGAGTCTGCATAGGAGGAAATCACGTGTCTCGGATTTCCACTCGAGCGATTTGCATTGACTGGCGGGCCTGGAAACCGTTCGTCCGGTAATAACTCTCATCGAGGTTCATGATATTGGGAATTACGTGTTTAGGAGAGTACCAAATGATACGTGTTAGTCACGGTTTTTTCTCTTGACGTTTCCTCTATGGATTCGTCCAGAGGAAAGTCTTCATTTGCACCGATTATAAATTTTCGTTGCTTCTATTGGGTTCGTGGGAAAGTACTTGAATATCTCTTTCGGATAAACCTGTGTCGCATAGAACATATAGTTTTTAACGAATCAACCAAGAGAATTGTCTCATGAAAAAGGTACAATGGATTAACAAAAGTAATTCAAGATAAAATTTCTCATTCTTCAGGAAGTATCTATGTTTAACACTTTAACTGCCAAACTAACAACCTTAAAAATCCCCCACAATCAAAGTAATTTGTTTAATGAAGCAACAACTGAAAACTTGAAATTAGTGACACAAAGTTATTCTTCCACCTTCTTCTATTCTTCAGATCTCAACTAAATTTAGTGCAACGAACATATTAATGTACAAACTAATTTTTAAATATGGACAAACAATTCTGTCATCCATACATGGGTGACACGGCACTCAAAGTGTTAATCTATTATAGTGTAAAAAATATTATCGCATAGCAATAAACTAGGACAAATTTTAAAGCTTAACACGTTGAACGCGAGGCTATTTTGCCTAACGTTCAGGTCACAGTTTATTTAACCCTCTATGGGCCCGTGTAATTTTCAGGTCACATTTTAATTTATAGACATTTTACCAAATAATTATAGCTTTTTTCATGAGATGGCGCATAAATCTTAATTCTATAACGTTGCCAAGACAACCAATATTAATATTTATCATATATTATTATTATATATTGTTATATTACCGTTGCTAGGCTCATCAACCTGAAATAACAAAATAAATGCTGTGCAAACTATCTGCACTAAAAATAAGCGAAACCATTTGATCCAATAGATATTATTTGTGCTTTTGTCAGTGATTACCAAACTAAAAATAGTGCACATAATAGCTCTGGGTTCGTATATCAATAACAACCTATTTGTTTGCATTTCAATTTTCAATTTGTTACTGTTTTTTTATGATATAGTTTTGTAACTTTGAGGTTACAGTGGACTATTATGGCAGATCTCGGTACATTTAGGATGAAGCTTGTGCTTTCTCCTGTTTTCAGATTTACACATCATGTACCCAAAATATGAATACAAAATGATTGTAGTACCATGATTGTATTGTACGATTGTGGCACCATGATTGTATTAAGATAATTGTAGTATCACGATTGTACTGTGTGACTGTAGTACTATGATTATATTGTATGATTGTAGTACCATGATTGTTCAAAATATGAATACAAAATCAGATAGAAATAACAGAGGAATTAAAATTAGACGCATTAGCGCTAATAGATCCGATGATTCCTTATTAGATTCCGAGTCCGATGAAGATGTAATAGTATTTCCCCGACGACGGATAAATGTCATTGACAGTGACGAAGAATTTAGTACTCAATCCTCGTCAAATGAGGAAGATGCAGGACCACAAAGAATTGTTTGGCAACCACTATCCCAGACGAATAATAATAGTTGTTATCGCCCTTGGAAAGGAGATTGCCCTAATGTCTTCGAAGCACCCCATTCTCCTGTGACCTATTTTCGAAAATTATTTGACAAGGAAATTATAAGCAATATAGTTGAGTATACCAATATGTATGCACTGCAATGTGATTCAACAAAGAGATTTCAAAAATAAGATGTTTAACGTCAAGTGCAAATTGTTTTATGAAATTTCACGCTTAAGCTTTTATGCACAGAAGTGCAAACTTTATAGGCCATTGTTACCTGAAAGTCACATAGTGAATATATTGCAATAAAACTGTTTAAACGGAAAAATTTTTTTCATTTGCATACATAGATTCATAATTTCTGATATTTCGTTCCCCCAATTTTTTTGGATTAAAAACAAAAATTCGGTCCACAGAGGGTTAACTTTAAAAGATACAAGTGTGCATAAAGAACTACTCGCTTACCCCATTTGTGCTTTCCCGTATTCAGTTGAATCTACTGAAATAGTGTGAATATTTTTTAATATTATATGAATTATGTATAACATATTAATTTGTAAATTTTTTACCGTCAGTCCCCAGGGACCGACATAGCGTTTAACATGTTAAAGATTTTACCTTACATTTACATTTAAATTTCTCGCCGAAGATAAACTCTGTAAAAACATTTAATCCTTTGCACTCTAAGCAATTTTAATTCGAAAATCGCGACACATTTTGACCTAGACTAGTTCCATTACGGATGGTTCCTTTCGTTTCGTGCATATAAAGTTAGTTAGAGCAATTCGTACGTGCAGCACTTGAATTTTTACCATTTTATTAAATGCAAACATAGTGATGTAAAAATTGTTTTGAATAATAACTTGACATCTTTTAGCGTCTCCTGAGAGGAGCCATTAAAGTGTTAAGGGTTAATAACTATTCCGTGAAAGAATCTTGCACGGATTTGAGAATTAGAGTCTTAAATATTGTAGTGCGATTTTTTTAACTGTTTTATGGAATAAAAATAAGGACCAAGTAAAGTTGGTTGTACACCTTTCATGTAAAACTTGATAGAATAACTAAAAAAAATCGTTAGCATAGCTTTTTTGCGGCGTTGTAAAGGGGAGACTTCAATCCTCGAGTTTGCGGAAGATTAATTCGTGCAAAAAATTTTTCAACGTTTTTAGAAACGCTTCAATTGGAAGCATTTTCGAGCGGAAACGTATCTTCAGTTTTCCACCTGTTATGTCGTGCAAGATTGTATTAGGCGAAACTGAATAACGAAAATTGATAAAGTAAAGATAGAATCTGCAGCTTTCAAGCGAGACTAGGTTTATCGTTTTACTGTGGTTTCTAACGAAACGATCACGGTTTAAATAAATATTAACAATTTCTCACAAAATCCGAAGTTTAGTGTTCGAAGACTTTCTGAATCCTCTGTACATTTAAGATTTCAAACTGATAGAGAAAGGTTATAAAACAGAATGATGCGCATTTCATTGATTAATGGACATATTATGCGAACCTTGAATAGCAAACCACGTTTGCATTTTATTGTGTATCAATGAATTAATATCTAAAGTCTATATCTTCGTGAATGCTTGCTTATCTGTTATCATTAATAAGCTTAGAGCAGAGCATTTCAATCAAAATGCATCGTCTAGGAAATGACTGGTGCGAAATGTGAATGATAATTCAATCAGAAGTTAATTAGTTAACTGTAAAAATATCGAATTCGATTAAATACAGAAATATTAATAATCAAATCAAATCTCGCTGCTCGTACGTTAATAATATTCATGAATTTAAAGGTCTCTGAAATTTCTTTACATGTGTGCATGCCATGGCATTACACAAGTATAGAAATGATTTGAGAAATTTAATTAAATATCTGACAGGTATTTTGTTGTCGTTAGCAATAAAATTTTCATAGCAGCGAAATGGAGCATCTTTTGAAATTGTAATGTTATTCGTTGAAATAATATGAAGGATATTATAATTACTTAAAAAGTGGGATTATCAAATGCGTTTATAAACGACGAATATGTGTATGTCTAGGTAACTGTAGAATCAAGTCATATTGAAAAAAGTAATAACAGAAATGTATACAGATATTTCAATTTTCAATATTATTTTCACCTGCTCGGTATAAAGGATTGTAGTTAAAACAATTTCTGTTAAATACGATTCGCTGTTCTGTGAGAAATTTCAACGTGAAATGGTAACTCTCATTTCAGAAATGTTCAATATGCGAATAGCATTGAACTAAATGAGTTGACGATATTTGATAAAAGCAAATAGCAGTTTAGAAACTACTGTCTTACATGGTTTACGATCTGCGAAAGGCGTGGCGGTTGAAGTCAGAGTGTGTAGTCTATTTTTCGATGCTATGGATAAGTAATGGGTAGTAGCCGTTTAGAAAATAGGTTGAGTTGAAGAGATAAACATTACGAATGGTCAATTATCACGACTCGCACCTGTTAGTTTATAATAAATTCAATCCGTCAGTGTACTGTTCTGTGTTTGCAAAACACTTGACCCGCATATGAACTTTGAAGTCGATATGGTCGGAGCAGTTGCATCAATTAAATTAAATCTATTTTTGTCGATAATATTATACTTGTCGATGTTTATGTTGTTAGAGTCACGTGTATATTATTTAATTATTAATCTCAGCTTCGCAGCCAGAAAATTAGCTCAGTTTATACAATACAATATTTGCGTTAAGTACTAACATTCACATGCAAATAAGAAGATATTTATAAAATCTTAAAAGAAAATTTATAAACGATATTTGTAAAAGATATTTAGAAAACCGTCTAAGAAAAATTCTTTTTTCGTAATTCCATTTTTTCTGTCTATGGAAATTGAACTTACACCACTTTCATAATCAATGGTTGCGCAATTTCTTTTACCGGCCAATTTTAAATTGAACAAAGCATAGGCATTTTTTAAGTTATTAAATGCTAACTAGTTATAAACAAAAAGTTTGCACTAAATTAAGCATAAATTACGTCATATCTCATTTTGTTTAAAAAAAAGGACTTACACCACTTTCAAAATAAACGGTCCACATATTTAAAACTTTAGATCTTTCTGTGTATATCTAATATTTAATCTTGCCATACCATTTTTTTGGCTCTAGAATTATTCTAATATCCTCATCCTACAAAAAGTATTACTTTGTTCAAAATAACAAGTCAAAGGGTTAAACTTTATAAGGGATTAGAATTTACCTTGTACAAAAACTACATTTAATTCATACATACACGCCTCTACTTTTGTCAATATAGCAGATAATGTTGCTCACACAATTGTAAACTTTATATTTTCAATTCGTACACGCGAACGATTCGTGCAAGAAAATAAACGAGACTCGGCGTGGCAATGAATTCATTTAAAAATTGATTGTTTTAATGTATACAAAAATGTCAATTTGTGCAAGTGGTTCGAACACTTTGACCACCGACTGTAATTAATTTTCATATTTCTTCAACCGAATAATTAGATTTCTGATTTTTATGTAAAATAAAAATAATACATCAATATGTTTGAATCATTGAAATGTGTTTATCGTGTTGCATTTTGTTGATGCGCATTGAAATAAATGTATGGTTTCGCATTGAATCAATGAATTTATAAATAGGAACTTAGCTATTCTAATTCTCTTCATTATTTCATGATTTTGTACCATGTCATAAAGCCAAAATGGTTTCTAAATTCCTTAGAGAAAACATAGATCCCTAGACTTGAACTCAATCGAGATTTCTTTGGAAATTATTAATGAAGAAACTATCAAAGGGACTTCTTACATAGAAGGAATAATGAAAGTTCCTTGAATATGGTACGGATATGAAAAAGCAGAAGTAAACTGAAAAAGGATTAAAGCAGTTATATTTTTAAATTAATGTTCTTTAATATTTATTTAATATAAATTAATCAATATTAATTTATCTAAATTTCCTATTTTCTTATTGTTATTTCGTTTGTTATTTCTGTTGTAATTACCATGCCACTTTGAATAAACTCATGCAATCCTCCTACGCCTTTCCCGGAGTACGCTGTCAAAAATTAAGATTATTCTTGATCTTATAATTAGGGCGACAGCCTTAATGCCCCTTAAGCACCCACTGCGAATGCATAAAACGCTCGGTCTTATAGTACCATCGGAGCACCATTTTTTTCTCTCGCCACAAAAATTATAGAAACGTAGCAAAATATAATCGCGTTGGTCGAAGCCTTTTCATGAAAACACCGTTAAGAATCTTCACGGCGGAGAGCAGAATTACAGAAAACAGTGGACATTATGCGGGGGCAATTTGAAAAGTTCGCGGGGCCTAACAATGAAACCATACAACTGTTGGTTTCAGATTACTTTTATTTTTCAATGTGGTCTCCGTAGGTCTGAATGCGGCGCATCCCAGCGATGTTCCACCGCTTTCATGCCGTCCAGGAAATCACCGGGAACTTTTCGCATTGGCTGGTATAATTGATTGAATAAAACCGACCAACACCGTGGTAAATTAATTTGCTTATGCATCCAGAGAGACGGGTATTACCTTGGTTTGCCGGCAGGCCAATATTTTCTTACGCCTCCGATGAAAATAATACAACCGCCGCCGTCGCCGCAGTTAAAAAAGAAATTCATTAGCCCACTTTCTCCGCGCGCGGTTCTTATCCTTCATCCATAAACCTCCGGCTTAATAAACGTCCCGTAATTAATGCACCAGAACTTTTCTCCGGCAACAGGATCGGCTCGACTCGGCTCGACACGGCACGACAGTCGATTACCCCTCTTCTGTCCGCAACTTTCTCGAGATCGGTTTGGTGTGCGTCAAAGTCCTTTCTGTTGAACGGTTCGGTACAGTATAGTGTTCACTGAAATTCGCAATGTTTCGGATCCGGAACCAAATTCTCGCGTTACAGGGTAACGTTTCTCTTTCAGGAATCTACTCGAGCACAGCTCGATAAAAGTACACTCCGGGTCAAAACGATAGCGCACATCGAGATTTACATGAATTCCATTTACTTTCACGTTGCAACTGGAATTTATTTCGATCCACGGATTCCACTATACGGTTAATCCTTTGAATGCTCATATCGAGACTCACACGTGATGAGGATTTTTAACTTAATCTTACAATCTTAAAAAATTTTAATTAATCATACAAGTATGTGCCCATAATTATGAAAGTGGTCTAAGTCATATATTTCTTGTTTCGAGATATTTAATGGATTGCATTTGAATAAATTAAAAAATATTTTTACATTATGCGACATTTTAATTTATAATTTTATTAGTCTTGATTAATGGAAATTTATTATGAATATGAAATTTTGTGTGAATTTCATATGAAAATGTTGTTTTTAAAGTTTGAACTGACTTAGACCATTTTCCAAATTAACTGAATGTCCTATAAATGACTTAAAGCAATAAAGAACTATGGGTTTTATTTGAAACAATACCTTTAATGAAATAATTCATGAACATTTATTAATTATTTTTAAAAAGCAATCCATTTTTATCATTTCGAGTTTTTAAGATTCTTAAAATATTCCTGAAAAACTGGAGGGATGTATGGTAGTAAACACATAATATCTTTATGTTTTTTCTTCTAATGGTGGTGTATAATGGAAGTAATTTAATATTTCCGTATATTTTTGGTCTTCCTCTTTTAGGTGAAAGATCCAAAACGTGGAATTTAGAATCATCTAAAGAAGTTTTATAAAACATTTTGTAAGGTTAATTTTCAAGAATCTCATCCATTGAATTTGCAGTCAAGAGACAGATTCGCCCGCGGTATTTTTTACTCTTCTAATGATTTCGTTGAAATAAAATCCGACTGCGACATTCGTTTTATCGAAAATGTATTTCTTCTTCTACACTTTTCTATCAATTCATAATAATGCTCAGGGTTGTATAAGTAATTTGCTTTTTTAATTTTCATTTCTATCAACCCAAAATCACGGTCATTCGGTAGAAAGGAACGACTCGATACCAAAAATTCAAGTTATGTTTATATAATTTCTTTAAATTTTTTACTTAGACCACTTTCATAATTAACACTAAATGAATTCCATATAATGTTGAAATTACAACCACTATCTAATGGTTCATTTTTTACGATATCGTAAAAATTACATTGAATCAATTTAGTTTAAAATAATGTGGTGTAAAATAAATAACTGATAAACTCTTTTTATTTTAATTTTGACTTAGATCACTTTCATAATTATGGGCACATATGTTTATTATTACTTTCGTTTAATCCTATTAGGTCCGAACGACGATGTATCGTCTTCGACACTTTTTGTGTATCCGATGGCGTCTCACTATTCGCATTGCGAGCGAACTCGTATAACCGTATAATATATTAACCTCGTAAGCATGGTGCGCCACTATAGTGACTTCCGCGGATATCATCTTATATTACGATGCGCCATTATAGTGGCTTAAGCACACTCAATTCTATTATTAATAATTGTTTATTATTGTTTATAATTAATAATAATTATTATAATTGTAAGAAATAATATGTAACTACAAGTGAAACTATAGGGAGACATTTTTTTTATACTATGACCAACCGGAATTTGATCTGACGATTTCTAGCATATTAGTCTCGTTATCAACGAACACCCATTGGAAACGGATTTCTGCCATTTTGTATTTACATTGTGTATCGAAGGCACGTAACTTTTAACTGTTTACATTTATTTCGAGCATTGTTCTATCCACATTGCAGCTGGTTCGAGGCAATTAGCGCTCTAGGTTGTAACGGTAAAAATTATGTATTTCACAACCGTAAAATACATTTAAAGTTCGTAACAGTTCAAAGTTCGGTACACGTTCGCGATGGTCTAATTGTACAAGTTCTTGGTTGAAGTTAATCAGCGTTCTAAAAAGTTTTGTGTGTTCTAAAAGTCCAGAGTGATCTGTGTGCTCTGACTAGTCTAAAGGTTCTGGCTGTACCCTACAGAAGGTTTTGAAGGAACCGAATGTACCGAAGGTTATACAATTATAAATGTTTTGTTCCTTGCCAAAGCTTTGAAAAGAATATATTGTTGCGCGTTTTCTGCTCCTCGTTCGGCGAACGACGCAGCATCTCGTTTATTTACAATTATATCTGTACAATTAGTGACTTTTAACAACCAGAATACAATTCGGATAAATCTATCAATTTGCCGTCCAGTCCCCTCGACAGCCAATCTTCGACTCTCTCGATTGTTTGTCGGTACAACAGATCCGTGACAACCACCTTCTTCTATTATTTTCTTAAGGGTTGTTCACCATGAAGTAATTCTTCATTATGGCGACTCCATACGAACAACCGTCGTAACAATATCTTTGGTAAAGACACAAAGGGGACTAATCATCAGTTACAAAAATTGTTGCTAATTCTACCGATTCGGTGATTATATTTTTCTATCTAAGATTCGCAGAACGTTACGCTGAGATTCTTTGTCCAAGGGTCTTCCTCTCGAAACTGGTGTCGTGTTTCTGCTGCCTGTGGGTCTGCGTTGCCTCAATTGTCATTGAGTGAAGTTCGGCTGGTCTGCTATCTCGTTACAAAACAAAACACTTAACACTAAACCTACCATAGTGGGTCAAATGTCCTTTCTTAGATTTTCTATTTTACTATTATTAAATTTATAAAATTGCCTTCGCAAGAATCGATTCAATAGATTTCTTTATTCAATCATACATCGTAATAAAAATTGTAGAAATTCTAAATAATTTTATCTTGTCACTTTTATAATGCAATATACATTCTTCAATTTTAATGCTGGATAGGTTTAGCGTTAACCTCTAACCTTACTCGAGTCTTCAACGAATTCTTAGAGCCAAGCATACCAATAAATATCTCAAAAATAACAGTTTTCCATTCGATGTTAATACAAAAACAGACACGGTGTTTAGGCAATTCTAGATCAGTATCTTTAATGTTTTCAAGTATCTAATCTTAATATTTTTCATACAGTAGATAATGTATAAATAATTTTTTTATTGTAAAGAACTGCGGCGAAAAGAATTAAAATTATTGTTTTTAACTTTCTTTATGCATGCCTGAAGTACAAAATTGAAAGATATCTTTTGTAGATCCAAGTATGTTACGTGTATGTACAAAGTTATATCGAAATCGCTGCACGCACAAAAGAGCTAGAAAAATCTTTGAATTTAGGGTTTCTGATTCATTTAAATTAGGAACACTAGCGACACTATTAATAACATTTATGGGTACAGA
>CM052089.1:8889342-8922516 GCA_028453745.1 Agapostemon virescens
TGGTACTACAATTATCTTAATACAATCATGATACCACAATCGTACAGTACAATCATGGTACTACAATCATACAATACAATCATGGTACCACAATCGTACAATATAATCATGGTACTACAAATATCTTAATACATTCATGGTACCACAATCGTACAGTACAATCATGGTACTACAATCATACGATACAATCATGATACTACAGTCATACAGTACAATCGTGGTACTACAATTATCTTAATACAATCATGGTACTACAGTCATACAGTACAATCATGGTACTACAATTATCTTAATACAATCATGGTACCACAGTCGTACAGTACAATCATGGTACTACAATCATACGATACAATCGTGGTACTACAATCGTACAATATAATCATGGTACTATAATCATACAGTACAATCGTGGTACTACAATTATCTTAATACAATCATGGTACTGCAATCATATAATACAATCATGGTACTACAATCATACAATATAATCATGGTACTACAATTATCTTAATACAATCATGATACCACAATCGTACAGTACAATCATGGTACTACAATCATACAATACAATCATGGTACCACAATCGTACAATATAATCATGGTACTACAATCATACAGTACAATCGTGGTACTACAATTAACTTAATACAATCATGGTACTACAATCATACAGTACAATCGTGGTACTACAATTATCTTAATACAATCATGGTACTACAATCATATAGTACATTCATGGTACTACAATCATACAATATAATCATGGTACTACAATTATCTTAATACAATCATGGTACCACAGTCGTACAGTACAATCATGGTACTACAATCATACGATACAATCATGGTACTACAATCGTACAATATAATCACGGTACTACAGTCATACAGTACAATCGTGGTACTACAATTAGCGTAATACAATCATGGTACTACAGTCGTACAGTACAATCGTGGTACTAAAACTATCTCAATACAATCGTGGTACCACAATCGTACAATACAATCATGGTACTACAATCATTTTGTGTTCATATTTTGAGTATATGATGTATAAATCTGAAAACAGGAGAAAGCACAAGCTTCATCCTAAATGTACCGAAATCTGCCGTAATAGCCCACTGTAACCTGAAAGTTACAAAACTGTATCATAAAAAAACAGTAACTAATTGAAAATTGAAATGCAAACAAATAGGTTGTTATTGATATACGAACCCAGAGCTATTATGTACACTATTTTTAGTTTGGTAATCACTGACAAAAGCACAAATAATATCAATTGGATTAAATGGTTTCGCTTATTTTTAGTGCAGACAGTTTGCACGGCATTTATTTTGTTATTTCAGGTTGACAAGCCTAGCAACGGTCATAAATATTAATATTGGTTGTCTTGGCAACCTCATAGAATTAAGATTTTTGCGCCATCTCATTAAAAAGCTATAATTATTTGGTAAAATGTCTTGGTTGAAATTAAAAATTTGGTTAAAGTGACTTTTTTATCTCGATAAAAAAAGCAAACTAACTTACTATTGAAATTATACAACTTTCGTTTCCAAGCAGTTTGTCATATACCAAATAGTTTATGTGCAGTGGAGGTGGCACACTCGGTTGAATCGCCCTGTAGAATTTCCATTCAGGTGACTGCGACTGGGGCTATATTAATTAAAAAAGACAAATTCCCTTTGGTAATTCTTTGCACGGTGCAGTATGTTCGGAACGAGAAGGTTTATGTCTTTCGAGGCTTTTCCCTGTCGAATACGTACAGGAACTATTGGCTTTGCAATGTTATAAATCGTTGCATGCGCGTTCGAAAAGTAACGCGCGGCGCCCTTTTTCTGTTTTTTTTTTGCTGAGCAGCTGACAAAATCGAGATGACAAACGACGGGCTGTTATTAATCACGATAAATTTCCGAACGAGCATGCTATATCTGAAAAGTTTATCGGTAATTTTGCATCGTGTTTCGAGAGGATAATGCGTATCCTGCGCCGTTACTCTTTCACGCATATCTACTGCGCCCTGATCCCGCCCCCTTTCGTTTTTCTTTTTTAATATTTTGATTACAAATAACACTTATAAGTGACCCAAAATTTATTTCGTTGTCCATAACCATTATCGATGAGAGAGATTTTATTTTTATCCCTTATCATAGGAAATTAAATTCTTTATTACGCTTTCAGTTTGTAACACTAAATAGTAAAAAGTATTATTATAATGTGCAGTGATTTTCTTTAGGATCGATGCGACTGTGTTCGCTACAATTATCAATAAACTGTGACATGTACAAAATAGATCTTTAAACAAAATAAACATCTTATTCCTAGATCACTGAAAGGAAGTATTTAATAAAGTATATTTTTTCATTTAACAATATGAATAAGTTGAAAAAAAAAACAGTACGCATTAATTGTTCTGATATTTTCACTGTTTTATGTTTTGTACACTCATTTTTATCATAAGTATATATAATTTACATATGTCAAAGTTAAAAGGAACATTGATTTTGACTTTTAAACTAGCTCTTGTCGTTTCTATTTTAACTAGTTCTCTTTTAACTTAGCTCGTGTTAAAAATTTAATGTTCGAATCAATTTGTCGTTTAACTCCTTGATATTTTTGTCATTCTACCGAGACCGTTTTCGAGGAATACACGTGTAGGAAAATGTGCATGCGGGTTGTTCCAGGTGTCCTCCAAAGAATGGCGTCAGCATATTAAACAAACGCAACTGTTGGGACATTCAACATTATTTGTTTTATTTTTATACGTGGAATATGGTAACACCATTTTCTGGAGAATACCGAGGATGCACTGCTTAATATGATATTTGATATAATGATATTAATAAGTTATTATTATGTTAATTCATTTATTTTTTTATGAGAAGCAGTGTCAGTCAACTTGAAACATATTATTTCTAGTAAAACTCTGTGGGGGACGTTTTTGTTTGACTAATTATGTTAAAAATCATACTCGGACTAATTTTTTACAGATATTTCAAGATGCAACACTTCTATTGATAGACACAACGGTATTAACAAAAATTATCGTTATATATTTTAAGAGAAATATGGTATAGTAACGACTGAATAAAATCATCTTGGCACTCTTAATTTTAAATTTGAGTAACTTTAATTTTATGAAATTAAATTCTACAAAGTATAAATCGTTCATTACAACTAACAATTGTCTGTTACCTTTCAATCTACAGTTTCAAAATTTGTTGATTTTTTAGAAAAAGAACTAATTAAATAAAAAAAATGTTTGTCGTTATACCAGTATTGTCTAAGTGTTTCAAGGGATACATTTTGCGATAGCGGAGATAATTTATTACGAATATCGTCTACATCCTTTCGCATATATGGAGGTATTACTGTAAATTTATTCTTTCAGATGTGATTCGAACAATCGTACAAAAAATTCGGGTTGGCCTGTAGAATATCTTGTAATATGCAAGTTTTATAACAATAAGGCCCGAAGTTAGTCTATCATTATCCCTTCCAAATATCAGAAATGTAGTTGGATTTCCTGGGGTTAAATCAATCACAAATATCGTGTACATCCTTTGGCATATATCGAGGCATTCCTGCAAATTTATTCATTCAGATGTGATTCGAACAAATATACAAAAAATTCGGGTTGGCCTGTAGAATATCTTGTAATATGCTGGTTTTCTAACAATAAGGCCCGAAGTTAGTCTATCGTTATCCCTATCAAATCTCAGCGATTAAATGTAGCTGGACCTCATGGGGTTAAGAAATTCATGAATAATTACTTGGTTTCTTCTGCCTGGATACGAACAAAGATGACCATGATCCATATCAGTCGAGCAATTTCCGTGACGGGTAATTCGTTGCCCGTAGAATGACGAAAGACAGGCTGAACGTCGTTAGAGTAAAAAGGGTTGCTACACGAGGTGAACCTATTAAGAGGAAGTTTCAGCAAAACATGGGGGCTGTTTTGTCTTGCTTGTACGCCTGGGCTGATGTTAAACTAAGGGAACTGACGGGACAAGTAGTTGGACAAAAACCTTGTTCCGACGCGATAAAATTGAAAGGAAAAAATCATGTATGTAAAGAACAACGTGTATTAGGTTATTCTTATGTGTAGGGATTAAAATAGAACATGCTACACACCCAAATACACCTAGATTGACTCGTGTGTACAAATTTGCTGACATATTTTGCAGTAACAGATGGTCTTTTCTTTTTTCTAACAGTGGACAATTTTGAAAAATTGCTATTTAGGAATATTATTTGCGTTTAAAATAATGGATAGAGTAATTCATTTTGAAATGTATTTTCTACGATTAAGCAGCATTTATTATTATTTATTATTTGACTTTAATTTTAATATTTTGTAATCTAGTTGTTTGTAATTTACACCTAATAAGTACAATGTGTTACTCATCATCCATTTCGTATTAACCGATTCAATATTATATAATCACACACTAATATAATCTTTAAAATTTATAATAATGGATGTAGGCTTATGCTTGCTAACTTATTTGTTATATTTATATTTCACAAGTGCTTAAGAACATTGTAAAACGTAGTATCTGATTTTAATTGATTTGACATGGTAGCTTGTACACTTACAGTTTCATGCATTACTATTACAATAACATAGATGGTTATTGCTCGTTTGTGAATTGAAATAAATACTGTTGATATTCTTATATGGAAAGAATTTTTATAGCAGTAAATATATGCTTCTCAATTTCGTAGTGTAAAAAAATCAATTGGTCCGTAATTAGAAATTTTCAATAAATTCTCGAATTTATAAATTATACAATAAAATGTACGACAATTCAAATGGTTAAACTACGTTGTGAATTTTGCGCATTTAGAAACGAGTATGTACTATTTAAAACGGTAAAAATATTTAAACAATTTAAGAATGTCCATGCGTTATTTCCAACCTGCTAAAATTATTTAAAAAAAGACACGAAAATGTATATTTGGCTCTCCTGCCGTAGTCGACGAAGAAAGTTAAAGTTTCGTATAAAGATCCGTAGTTGTAGCTTTTAATAAGTGGAAAATTGTGAACTTTTCACAGTGTAAAAATTACGTGGTAAAAATTTGCTCGCAGGTCATAAAAAATGATACACACAAATACTTGGTTCAAATTTCATTTCAAACATTGAAGTACCGTTACAGTTTTTTTTCCACGCTTGAAGTGGAGTTGTTTCTTCTGTTAATATATCACAGAGCGGTTTTAATATTTTGTGTGATGTATCTTGGAACAAGTCATCCTGATATCATTAATAAGTTGGTACATCTCGGCTTGTAACACGTAGGATGAAGTGCCTCGTAAAACGCTTTAATAAATACGAATATTATTCAGCTCACATCAGTTGAAGGGCAACATTATTCTCTGCTTATGAATATTCAACTTTTACAGTAAACATACACCTACGGTGAATCGAGAACTTCTTTCTTCGCTAGGAAATCATTAACTACAAAGTGACTCTTGCGAGCACGGTTATCGAGTAAATCACGAAGCAAAGGGTTACTATTACGGATATTTATGCGCCTAACGTATGCTAATATGTGCATCCAAATACGCTGAATATAATTTTGTACAATCGCGTGCAAAAATACATCGTACAAAAGTCAACGGGTATCTTCAATATGTCCAATAAAAATGGAACTTTTGTCATTTTATCGTTATAACTTTCATTGGAATAAATGATAAAGATTCGTGTCTATTATTGACAGTGAACCAATCACATTACACGACTTCCTTAGTCGTAATATTATTTACGGTTTAACCATTTAATTTCTGGTTGCATTTTAATGGCAACTTTAATTTGGAAGAAACAAGACACATATATATTTATTGTCCACAATGTTAGCCACAATTGTTACCAATATAAAATCTCAGGTAAACTAGGCTTTCATTCGAAATTGAATTGCTATTAAATGAAAAATAGTACTGAAATATTATTAAAAGTTCTGAAAAGTAATTACCTTGGCACAAAAGCAGTTAGCTATTATATGTTCGATCGCAAAATAAAATATTTAATATATCAGCACAGTTGTAGAGGACATTTAACCAGGCCACACTGCACACGTAAAATACATTAAATGTGCAAGATATGCATTTAGTAAATAGCACATTGTTCCAAAGACAAACGTATGTTATCAATTTGATAAAAGATACGCGCATTTACATGAACGTCGATGTACAGTATATTAAGGAGGGAATACACTTTAGAGCGCCTAAAAAATAGTGATTTTTAGGAATTCCGTTCTCAATGACTACAAAGCGAATCATTCTCAAACTTTCATGATATTATGTTCTATATTTAAACAATACAAACAATTTTCTATTTTAATGATTAATGTATTTTTTTTCGCAATATTTATAAATCTTCACAGCTCCGCGCCACGCGCATCGTCAGTTTGTGTACATCCTGGAGCCTCTAATTTTCATCTGAAACAGGAAAACAAAAGTTTTTTTAATCCTTACAAAATTATCTCGTCGATGAACTAAAAAAATTCCAACAAACAGTACAAAAATGCAAAAATTTCGAGCTTTATTGAAAAAGTTACGATTTTTCGCTAAAAATTTCGACTTTATAATGTAAATTGAAAGGAAAAAATGCAACTATTTAGGAATTTTTTTAGTTCATCGACAACATTTTATCATTACTTAACGAAAAATCTCCTTAGTAGCTCAATTGGTCCAATAGATCGTTCTGTATCGTGTACACAAGATTCAGAAATATGATATTGAGAAAAACGCGTTTAAAGTTTTTCGACTGTTAGAGTAGTTTTTATTGAACACTTATTTCTGGAGGAAACTAATCCGCTCTACCAGGCCCATATAGTAAGCCTTCTGTGGCTTCAAAAAATTCATTTTGCTCCATTTAGTGCATCTTACGAGAGATTCGTGCCTCTTTTGTGCTGCTTTGTCTGCGGCGTTCCTGTCTCGTTATGCGCTGCGCGCCATACGTATCGGCAAAGAATTTGCATTGTTGCCCGATATTAATATTTAATACATTCATTATTTTTAATATAGCTGAGTAGCCCTTGTTAAAAATGCCAGCCGCAATAAAGGCGGAGGTTTCGATAATTTTTGCTCCGGAATTTAGACGCTTTGGATTTAGGCGCCAAACCGTTGAATTGAAACTTTCATTGCAATTCTGTGTGTGTCCACCTAGACACCTGGTTAATAAATCCTCCTTTGAAAGTTCTTCACATATCGGTTTTAAATGTTTAAGGACATCTGGGTGAAGTGGACTAGGATGATTCAAGTTATCTAACTCACCTTTCGCTTCAGCTTTGCGCCACTTGCACCTGACGCTTACCTGTTCGGCTAGCTGTATCTCCCAAAATACATAAAATTTTGCTCCGTACATTTATACACGTATTCTAGACACATACTGGAATCAATTTAAAAAGAAATCGAAAATTTTCATCTTATAAAGTGTATTCCCCCCTTAATCAAGCGGTGGAAGAGGATATAAAAGCTGTTGTCATTCATGTTGTGAAAGATCGTTGTGTAAATAATCCCGAGGAGGCTTTGTCAAATAACGATAGAACATTGTACTCGTTTGAATATCTGTGACTGCACTGTCTAAACCGACGCGATTCCAACTTCCTCCATTTCTGGATCCGAATGAAAGAATTGTGTGCCGAACGTGACACCCTTCCTGGATAGCTACCTCCAATGTTTAATGCGCGCAGAACCGGAAACCCGTTTTTGCAATCGGTACCCGTGAGAATTCGAAATTTTTAGATAGGTCGATGTGGCCTGGCATAACTCTTCTGACACGAGATCGACCGTACCTTCGGGCGATATGAATGCAAATGATTCGCCTTTGTGTTATAGGAATGTTGAATAGATTTTGGTACTTTTGGTACTTCAGAAATCACTCGGCAACGATCCTTTTATGGAAACGAAAAGATATTATTTTTATTATTGATTCTACCTTCGAACGCGCCAAGTATTGTATTGTTGTAATGCTGACAACTATACTGAGAATCATTACGCAGATTTACGCTATTGTTACGACGGTTTTTCATATGGAGTCGCCATAATGAAGAATTACTTCATGGTAACGATTGTTTCGCTCTATTTAACTTTTACGATGTCTCGACGCAACACCAACGTTCAAACGACTTTCTAAGGGTTAACCTTTAGAGGACGGTTTCGCTCGAAAGTAGCAGAAACTAGTGAAAAATAAGTTGTTGATACTTCCGGTTGTCTTCGAGTATCTCCGAGTTGAAAGTAAAACACCGAAAATCGTCGAGTCGCCGAAGTTCCCTTGTTAGTTTGAACGACCGGTTCGCAATATCGTACACGAGTTCAATTTCTTGGGATGAAATAGAAATTGATTACCGTCGAGTAAAGGGCGAGGAGAGATGGTCATACTGTTTTTTCGTCAGCAACTTCATAGTAGTCGAAGGGTTATCCGGAGGTAATGGGGCGCAAGAGTGAAATTGGAAGGCATTGCAGATAGTTCGCACGGATGACAACGGGAATCGATATTTTTTTTTATTTTTTTACTTTTTTTTTTTTTTCGTTGCGACAAGTCTTGTTTCTAAAAGAAAGTTTCATCCCGGCGGGATTGGAGTTCGATTTCTCGTCTGCCAAGGAAAAACCGAGTAGCGCCGACTACGAAACGAGGGAGAGTGAAAGCTGTGCCCCGGTGTGTGTTCTCTTCTCTTCCTTTTCTTTTTCGTCGCGTTGAATACGAATCGCGGCACGTGGCTGCGCCGAGACGAGCGCCGCGACACCAGCTCGTCGTTTCGCGACAGAAGGATATTTTTTCCCCCTTCCCTTCCACCGCCACCCCGCCCACCATGAAAACAAACGTTGTACGTGCTCGGAAACTTCGATCATTCGATTCGATATCGCAAGACTGGACTTTTCCAATTAGGCTACGCCGAGATTCATGACAGCTTGAACCTATTGTTCATAGGTGAGCTGGAAGGCCCAATTTCTACTTATACTACTTGTCTCGATTATTGCGACATTACCGCTGGATTTACGGACTGAGCCAATTTGACTCATTAAAAATTTTATTACTATATAAAGGCTGTCCCAAAATTAACGCAAGCTTTCAATTAAATAGAAAACACAGTTTTTAATCTTTAGATTGGTATTTTTTCATTGAATCGTAAAGTACATAGGATAGGGTTATTTATGGAATAACACATCGGGCAAATGGCCTCCACGGCTTTGCTGGCACATGCGCACTCTTTTGTAAAAAATTTTCATGACCTTTCTGCATAATTGTGGCTGAATTTCGTTGATGCAGCGTTTAATTTCCTCTTGTAATGCACGGGTGGTTGTGGGCTTGTTGACATAGACCTTTGACTTCAAATAACCCCATAAGAAGAAATCTAATGGTGTTAAATCACACGATCTAGAGGGCCAATTCTGATCACCGAAATGTGAGAGTACACGACCAGGAAATGTCTCATGCAGTAATTGAATTGTTTCACTGGCTGTATGGCATTTGGCACCGTCTTGTTGGAACCACATATTGGCCACATCAATAACATCCAATTTCGGCAGAAAGAACTGTTTTATCATGTCGCGATATCGAGCACCAGTAACAGTTACTGCTTGACCAGCCTCATTTTCAAAAAAGTATGGTTCAATGATGCCTCCAGCCCAAAATCCGCACCAAACTGTGACACGTTATGGGTGCATTTGTTATTCGACAATCACATGTGGGTTCTCCGAACCCCAAACACGGCAATTTTGGCGATTAATAAAGTCATCAAGGTGAACATGTGCTTCATCGCTTAGGATGATTTTGCTCGAAAAATCAGCATCCACTTGTTGATGTTCAATAATCCATACCACCAACTCTCTTCGCTGTTTATGACCATTAGGCTTCAGTTGTGTTAATTAAATTTTGTAAGCATGGAGACACAGATCTTTTGCCAGTATACGCTGTAGAAAGCTTCTTGAAATTTGCTATTCTTGTCCACGACGTCGAATTAATGTTCCTGGGTTTTCATCAACACTCTCACGCGCTGCTCCGATATTGACATTTGAACGTCTTATTTTTGGACGACCGGTGTGTTTAGCGTCTCCAACTGATCCAATCTCCCTGAATTTTTCATTCAATCTTTTCACAGTTGACGAGGTTAAAACACTATTTTGACCATATTTTGTATAAAATTTTCGAACTGCGGCTGCCAAACTTTCATTATTTTTTAAATATTGTTCAATAATGAAAACACGTTGTTGTATCGAATAACGCTCCATTTTTACTAACCCTAAACTCTCAGCTATCAAATTGTTTTTTTTTAGGGTTGCCAACAATTTACTGCAAAAATGACGGCAAATTCAAATCTTGCGTTAATTTTAGGACACCCTTTATATATATATATATGTATATATATATATTGGATAGTCGGAAAAGTATTGAAAGATTTTTGTCATTTTTTGATGAAATGTTTCTTTTATTGAAAATGAATTTTATTCACGTATATATTAGCCATTATCATCTATGACTTTGTGCCATTTTTAAGGTAGAGTCATAATCCCATCGGAATAAAACTTTTGTGGTTTATCGGCTAAAAACTTGGTTAAGTGATGTTCACAGTCCTTTTGTGAATCCAACTTTTTACCGTCAAGGTAATTTTGCAGAGATCGAAACAAACGATAATCCGATGGTGCAAGGTCTGGGTTACACGGTGGATACATCAACATTTTTCAACCAAGTTTTCTCAATTTTTGTCGAGTCGGGAAACTTGTGTATGGTCTGGCGTTGTCATGATGGAACGCAACACCTTTTCTGTTGATTAATTCTGATTTGCTTTTTTAAATCTATTGCTGTAACATGGTTAATTGTTGACAGTAAATATTAGTGTCAATCGTTTGACCATGTGGTAGCACTTCATGATGGACAAATCCCTTCCAATCCCACCAAACATACATTACGTTTGATTTGAAAAGATTTTATTTTCCAATTGGTTGAAGAGTTAAGAAGTGAATATAGAGAAGATGTCGAGAACACATCAATTCCATTGACAAAAATTCATGCTACTTACGCACGGAAGAATTGTCAAGTTCAAGAATCATGTAATAGAAATAGATGTAAGAACCTTTGTGCTAAATGTAACTGAAATGTTTCGAGAGAATGTGTTTCAAAAACAGAAGTTATATATAAAAAATGTTTTCAATGAATTTTTTAATAATAAATCGTTCATTTAAACTGATTTGGAATTATTTTCTTTGCAAATAACTTCAATTTTTCTTGTATCAGTCAAATTGGCTCATTTCAGTAAAAAATAGATATAATAAACAGCATCCGTAAACGTAGTGTTAAGTTAATCAATGGTTAAAAATTATTTAATTCTGGTTGTATCTGTTTTAAAATTGATATCGATTCTCAAACTCGTTCTTTTTATTGAAGTACTTCGTAAATAAGTAATATTTTGTAAATAAAATTAAACGAAGGATTTCTATCAGAATTTGTATGCCTTTAAAAATGTTTCAGACATCTGAGCGTGCTTGCAATTGATACGATTGGCTATATCTGTGTACTTCCAATTAACGTGTCTGCTCAAATAGTCTTTGAAAATTGTTATTTTATTTAAAATAAGTGTTCTCCCGATCTTGTTGTGGTAAAAGTAGAAATATGCAAACATGTAATATACAATGCACAATATAAATACGTATGTTGCTTGCTATGAACTGGTTGAAACTGAAAATGGGATTAAGTTTAGCAAAAATAAGCGATTTAATTCTCGTGGTTTTTCGTTGGAAAATTTATCAGTTTTACAGTTGTTATTTAGTTCTGTTAAATAGACATTCCTTAACTACTTCAACGAGGTATTTCGTAGAAAGTGTAATGTGCATATACATAGAATGTATAGTATACTTGAAGAGTGAAAGAGTGCAATATTCTACTGCGTAACGTGTACATTAATAGTTTAATTTAATTAGAACAAACAGTTTCGATATTTATTTTGTCAAGTTAGTTGTTACTATTTGCTTAAACACGAAAGCACTTTAAAAGGCACAGGCTGATTCATGTGCACAAGTAGCTTAAGTTCATATTAATATTAAAAACATGTAAATGTATTTGTGTATAAGTGTTATTAACCAATATTGTTTGTTTTCATAGAATAAAAATAGGATAAAACTGTTTAAATAGAACAAATTATAGAATAAATAATCGTATTACTAAACACGCAAGTAAAACACGCATTTAAACATGTTGACTATTAATTTGATATTAATCGAATACTATTAATAATGTAAAATACATTATATGCAAACAAGAAGACGGTAAACACGACTAGGCCATCGTACAATAAATTTACTGCACTTCAGCTACTACATTAGTCATCAATAAATTAATTATACTAATTTCGTTTAATTAATTGGTTATTGTTGATTGGGTACAGGTGCTTCCGATAATTTTCATTTTCATAAAATCAATTTTAAGAAAACAAAAATATAAAGAATTCGATTAGAATTAAATTCTATCGGATTTCATATTTTATTACTGTTCTGAAACTTTTGTAAGTTGTGCACATGTTTCGGTAGTTATACTATGAAGTTTTTCGAAGTGATAATGAATATATTTTAATTTCCACATAATTTATAGCTTAAACAGTAAACGATAATTACCTTTTCACACGAAGAGGGTACTTGCCGTAAAACAGATAATTGTTATTCCCTTGAGAGGATAACAATTTAATTGAATACAATTAATTGATTTTAATCGATTCATCAAGACGGTACAATTTATGTATCGCGCCATTTCCTTGCTATTTTATTTCTGCACGAGTTTTGCTTTACTCGCGCAACTTGTGCTTCGAACATTCGACCGCAAAGAATTTAATCTCATAGAAAATTGGAATTAATGAATCGATATGCAATGATCTTTTTTGCAAAAATTATTATGAAAGAGTCGTACGTGTCTCTCCTAGCAGAGCTCTTTGTTAATCGGGTTTCGAAGAATCTATACAAAAATCGATTTTAAACTATCAATTTGGAATACTGTATTTACAAGTCCATTGTATCAAAGAGGAAATATATTTTGCAATTTGCTACATCATATTCTGTTTCTTCCTAGTCACATTTAACCGGTGCTATTAATTTGTTAAAAATGTTTTTAATGAAATTAATTAACGAAACAAATTATTGAAAATATAGTGTAAGCTGCAAACTTCGTCATCAAGTAACAAATATTAATTCTTAATAACTTTGATCGTTTGTACGATTGAAATAGACAAGACTTGCATATGTCGCACAAAATTCGCGCGACGTATGACGACAGGAACCGTGCATAATTAATTGGCTCTTCCATTAGCGACATCGTAATTCCATACAAAAATAAGACAACATCGTTTCCTTCACTCGTTTATAGACACGTTACGCCAACTAATTCCAGGAATGTCTCTCTCATCTAATCGTTTCCTTCTTTTCCAATTAACGATTTTCTTTTGTAAGAAAACGTAGACTTGAAATGCTTAACGTGGACACTCGAGGGTGTCATAAATTAGCCTTCCCCGATTCTTTTACCGTCCAGGACGAAGAACTGCTTGGCTACTTCGGGGTAGTGCACGGTAATTCTCTAAACTGTCGCTATTTAACACTTTGACTGCCATGTCACCCATATATGGATGACAGAATTATTTGTCCATGTTTAAAAATAAATTTGTACGCTATTCGTTGCACTCAATTTAGTTCATATCTGGAAATTACAAGAAGGTTGAAGGATAACTATGTGTCAAACATAAGTTTCCAACTGTTGCTGCATTAAATAAATTACTTTGATTTTGTGGAATTTTTTAGACTATTGGTTGGGCAGTTAAACTGTTAATGCGGATATGGAGATACTTTGCATGACCGTGTCGTAACATATGTACCGTTTATTTTGAAAGTGGCGTAAGTCCATTTAAAAAAAATTCGAGTCAGCTACCATAATAGTTACATTTTTACAAGATCTTTTCATTCTGAGGCAACTTGTTACTAATATATTTAAAATCGTTAAGATTTTGTAACACGAAAATTTACTGGTTGATGAAGCGATGAAAAAGTTTATTTTGAAAGTGGCGTAAGTCCATTCATAGCCATCAAAAACATATTATTTCTTCAATAATGTTAATTATGCTAATTGGGATGATAAATTTGACACCTTTAGAAACCCAAAAACATTATTCTATTATGTTATCTGTTACCCATAGTTTTAAATTTAATCCAACGCAAACCCTTCAATATCTCGATTCGAGCATAAATGGACTTAAGCCGCTTTCAAAATGAACGGTTTATATTTTAAATAAACCGATCTGGCTGTTCTACCTCCTACTTGCGACAACAAATTAACAATTGGACAAATGGACGCCCTTTCTTGCTACTATCAGATCCTTCATTGATTCCTTTACAGGGTGTTTCTTTCATCTCGAAAAATTGAAATACGTCGTGGAGAACTGTACCCGTCGAAACAATGTTTAGATAAAAGTTGTTTTATACGAAAGGGGAAATAATACGGTGTACGTTAATTTTCTGTGAGTGAAGAGTTGGAGGAAATTTTATAATCGATTTAATTTCCCTTTGTGTACTACGACAATCTATATAACAAGAAAGATCATCTCCTTGTATCCTAGTGCATTTTAGCCTCATCGTTGATGGATAGTTATCGTGCCGTCGTCGCTCCAGTAGTTGCTGCATTAACGACGTGTTGTGACAATGTTGTTTACTCACCTGTAGGCTAGACAGAGTGCAATGAATTTACGGAGTTGAAACAACTGCCGTACGAACTCTGTATTGCTTTCCAGGTTTCTGAACATTGCGAACATCAATTTGAGAGACAACGGAAGAATAAAGGGAGGTAAGCAGTACATTCGATAGTTGTTTACAGCATGCCGAGGTCATAAGATGCACTATGTCTAACCTACAGACGCCTATGTTATCGCAAACGCAGGAATTCGAAGAGCAACGGTGCGATAATTGTCCACCAACGATAAGGCTGAATTGAACTAAGATATAAGCAAATTATCGTCTATGTAGGTCGTTGAATCGGTTTCAATAAATATATGATTCCATTTAAACGAATGAATTCGCTTGAAAAACTTTTCTCGCTACCTTTCTTATAAAAATTAAACTACATCTTGTTATTTCTTCCTTCGTATAAAACAGTTTGTATATTTTGTCAAGTACAGTCCTTCGCGAGATATTTTAATTCTTCAAGATAAAGGAAAGAACCTGTATATATCGTTCTGACTGCCTTCGTACATTATTAATTTAATTAATCCCATAAAATTCAAAATTTTATATGCTTTTACACTTACGCATAATAATTGAATTTAAAATTTACTTCTTAAAATTTTTTATTTTTTATAACTAATTAATTTTTTATGTGAATATTCTTAAAAATTATTTTATTAAGAATTAGTATTATTTAAAATTTTTATTCATTAAAAACTTGTTCGGTTATGTATTTTTTAATTTCAAGAATTTCCTCAATTTTAATTTTATTTAGATTTTATTTAATAACGATGACTTATCATTTATAAATTTAATATTAATATTTAGATTATGATTTCCCAGACAGCCTTACCTGACGAGTCCTCTAACAGGCACAGAATGAAACGCTGTTGAATTAAATGAACGCTGAAATGATTGGTTTCTTAATTTGCCGCTCATCCTGCACTGGTGGGGTGACAGTAGTTCCGAAATATCCCCAAGAGGGTGCGTTTCAGACACTGTCCCGAGGGTGGTCGCGCGCTCGTTAATACCTGGCGGTTCATATCTCGAAGATTATGGTACGTCGATTGCTATTGAGCGCAAAAATCAAAGTCTCGGTGGCGCTCGTGGCTACAAAAGACAATCCCTAATAAACTGGTGTCTTAAGCTCTGGCAAAAATACAGTAGGATGAATGATCCTTTGCGTGTGGGCGACCGGGTCATTTTGCGACGGATCGGAGCGTCGCCGGTATGTTTGGAAAACTCGAGTGCCTGAGAGAGTGAAATGAAAAGAATTATATATGTTTTGTTTTGTTTACGTTTAATTATTGTATATATGTTTTTCTCGATTTGCGTACTACTCTGTTTTGCATTGATTACATTTAATCATTGTATATAGGTTTTTATCTGATTTTATCTGATGATTTAGTTAAATAAACGTCGGAGACAGTTCCCCGCGAGCGAGCAACCAAAGATATCCTACAATACTAATTATATCATCTGACAGTTCAGATGGGCGGTTTCTAAAAACTAACAGAACTTAGGCGTCCGTACCATAAACCTGTTTATTCATTAAAAATATTCTTGAAACGATATTCGCGTGTTAACAATGTTGAAAACTTAAAAAGACCGATCTTCCGAAGGATTCGAATCAAATATTTCCTACTCGAGAGAACACGGATGATTTGATATTTTCATTACGGGATACCTTGTACATGTAACCGACAATCTCACCCAGTTAAATAGATAAAAGATGGTGAATGGAGGTCAAATCGCGGCGAGAGAGGATAAAAACGTATAGAAGGGAAATCTGTGAGCGAGCGGTGAATATAACAGATACACACAGAAATTTTCGACTCGACTCGATAATATCGCGGTTAGTGGGACGATCACCGGAGAAAGTTACCTTCTCCTTTCTCGCCGTTTCCCTGGCTGACCCACTCCTGTACCCGCCTCATGCTCGAAAACCTTCTCCGCTCTCATCTCCCGACGTGTCCTCCTTTTGTAACTCATCCTGCCACGAAACGCTCCGTTTCCAACTAATTAGACCAATTTTTACGGAAACCAAAGAAACAGTAATTGCGATCTTCCCAGTTAAACCGTGAAACTCCGCGACAATACCGTTTCCCAGAGGTACTCACCCCGCCGCGCTGAGCTGAATCGGAATTTTCGTAGGAATCGTAACGATTATCTTTCCTCCGATAATACGGAACGGATTATTGAAACCGAGAATGGCGCGTAATTAACTGCCCTCGCTCCAGCAACCATGGGACAGAGAGCCTATAAATGGATTTTCTTTGAGTCTGAAGCGCGTTCCACCGGCGTTTTAGAATTTCGCTGCAGCAACCCGCTCGCACAGTGGGCCGTTTCTATAAAACGGGCGGAATTAATTAAAACATGTTCGTGTCATGAAATAGATTTAAACTGGGTCGTTTTGTCAGCTAATACCTGAATCGGATAGACCGAGAAGGACATGTAATTACATCCGAAGTTATTTATTAAATAAATAATGTCCGAGTTCAAATTTCTTACACCAATGTATCAGATCGACTTTCTTTAGAGTATTCACGCCACGTTTTCTTCTGAAGCGAATATTTTCATGTCAATTGAAAATGTTCTTTTATAGGAGACATATTTGTCTACTTCCACTAAAAACAACTTGCACATTTTAGCTTCCTATGTAAGTCATAATTCGCGATTACATTATTATATAAAATATTAAAATTTAACCCTCTGCACTCGAAGCAATTTCCTGCCAAAATCGAAACAATATTTTTACCTATAATAACTCCATTGTACATAATTTATTACCTTTCGTACATATGAAATTAATTATTATTATTCGTACTTAGGATATTAAAATTCTTATCGATTTTTTAACTGCAAATGTAGCGATGTAAAAATTGTTTAAATAATAGTATGGCAATTTTTCGTGGTGCCTCAGAGTCGTCGCTCGAGTACTAAGGGTTGATATTCTTTATATTGGATTAGAGTAGGGAATGTTGTAAATTTTTCGGTTAGGTTAGGTATATAAAAGTGTTTCCATCATTACATTTAGAAAGCTCTATTGTTAAATATAAATTCAAAATCTAGCTGCAGCAATTTGCAACTGTAACCACTTTTTTGTATCCGAAAGTAAGTTCGTAATGAGTAGGTTAATTGCTTAACGAGTTAAGAGAAGAAGATACGTTGCAGCTAATAAAAATTTAATGACAATTTCAATGCTTCCTTTTGTACAGATTAAGATTTTTTTGTGATTTTTAGTCCCTATTAAAAGTAGAAGCTTGTAATATCAAATCAGGTTCGCGTTGAACATTTCAAAGAAAACCTTGTAAATCGTTTCTGACAAACTGCAATGAAATTTTTAATGCAATTAAAAATATACGTACAGAATACTAATAAGTCATACTGCTTAAGTGTATCTAAAGGTGTTAAATTTATAGTTCCTATTAAAATAATGGCAATTATTAAGTGAATAATATGCGTTTTCTTACCAAGAATGGAGTTAGGCCACTTTCAAAATTAACCACCAGATTCGTTATAAAATTTGAAGGAACCCAAGTCCATTCAACATAATTTAAGATGCTTCAAATTGAAAAAAACAATACTCATTTTATTTTACATATCTTTGCAACACTTCAAGAACATAATTTATGCGATTCAAAACATTTTTTACAAACATAAATTACAAAACAATTTACTACTCATCTACATTTTGTGTGTGTGAAAGGGATTTGAAGAAATCATGATGTTCCGGTGGTATATATCGTAATAGGTCAATTATGTCCTTGCATTTTGCTGTTGTAACTTGTCTGATATTTTTATACAGTGGTGTCAATACAATATTTTCGAACTTTCTTGGTCTACCCCGACGTGGTAATAAATTCAGGACTTTAAAATTTTCGTTCTCATTCATTGATGTCTTATAGAAAATTTTATACGGTTCATTTCTGACAAAACGCATCCAACATATTTTGAATCAGTTTATTGATTCTCCGTTAGAATTCTTTACCCTTTTAAAAATCTTTGGTTTGGAAAACTTTTGAAGGTACAATATTTCCGGTTTGAGTACAATATCTTTTTCCTTAATTCCGTTTAATCTTTTGCACTTTTTGGATGTATGTTTCATCAATCTTTTCTCCATTGTTATCTGTATCTTTATCCCCTGAAGACGAATATTGTTATATAATTCTCTTTCTTTTTCGATTTTCTTTGAAATCCTTAGTTACTAATTCTTCTTCAAATGGTCTTGTCGTTTTGTTCTTCCTCATGGGTGAAATAATTTCTAAAATTTAATATTACATTTTAAGTTTTATATTTAATTGTAAATACATAATATGTATATTGCGTAAATTTTGTTTAACTGCATTAATTAAACGTACTGATTATTCAACTAATGCAATTATCCAAAAACTGAGGTTAACTTGTTAAATACTAATTAATTAAAATTACCTTCATCACTGCCTTCGGACATTGTCAATGATAAATATCTTAATTTAAGTATAAATGGACTTAGGCCACTCTCAAAATAAACGGCTCAATTATTGAACTAACTCTGAAAACTTATATGTCCAGAATTATCATATTTACTCGGAATATAAGAAACCTTAAATGCTTTTTTGATAGATAACTTGAAGTTGTACATGTAACCACGGGCAACCGGAAATAATTGACAAATGGACTTAGGCCACTTTCAAAATAAACGGCTCATATAATTTATATAATATCAATAAATATTCATGCTATTGCAATAGGTTTGATTGAAACAGAACAGCACAAATGTTGTGACCGAGTCTTTTGCTGATGCACAGTTGTATTCTTTCCATTTAGAATTAAACAAAATGTAACATGTAAATTAGACAAAATTGCTCCGCGTTTAACATGTTAATGACATATCTTCTATAAGATATTTTATAGAAGTTTTATAAAGACAATTTTTTATTGCAGCGAACGAGTAATATCAGATTCTACGACCCCGAAAAACCTAAAACCGTTTAGTTTTTAATTAATAACGTGTATGTAGTAGAGATCTGAATTTTTATCCAGCCATTCTCGATTCTAGCCCACTCTGTATCGCCTTTAAAGTCCTTTCTGAACTTCATTCTGGTGTAATCTAAATGGAACATGGTCTCTGTGGATCGATAAGACATTGTCCTGCAGCTAAACAATAACTATGTCGTGCGTATGCAACGGATCCATCAGTGAGCTGCTGGGTGGTAGTTTTACTATCCTGAGAGATGCTCTGATAATGTATTGTACGTTTCAATCTTCATTAGCTTGTCTGTGCACGTTTCGTTCACTTTATTCTATAGCTTCTTTGTAGACGTTGCAATCAATGTAAAGGGGTAGTGATTATTATAATAACATAATTTAAAAAATTTGGAACAGAACCGTCACAGGAAGTCGAACGAACCACTTCAGCTAAATCGCTGTATCGTAAAGCTGCTTTTATGACAATTCTCGAGAAATGTATTTGAGTAATTTTTAGAAAAACGCGAAAAAGATTTTTGTTATTTCTAAAAGATCGATACACGGGAAATGAAGAGTTTGAAATAAGATTTATGAAACCGTGCGTTGCGTATTATGATGGACGCTTTTCCGCCATTTTTAATTTGCTCTTATCGATCTGATCTTTTAATTTTCATTTTAATTCAACCAATAACTTTTTCATTTCCAGTGCATCATAGCACTTAACGGTATTGGAATAAATTGTAACGTACGTAAGTACGTTAATTATATTTATTAGGGTAAAATTTTCGTCGTCTTAATTCTGGTTGCTTTTTTTAATAACTTTTTTATAGCAGTTTATGATTGAAAAGTCGGCGAGTTAAAAAGGTAATTCGTGTGAGAACAAAAAATGAGTAAACTTCTTGATCAACTCCATATCTCTTTTCCTTTTAAATTGAGTTTTTATCGGTGTATCAATTTCATATCAAGCCACAAATTAAATTGGAAACTCTTGAGATCTGCAGCGATATATATATGTGTATATATAATCACTATATTGCAGATTTTAATAAAATAGATTTTCTTCTTTTATTAGTTGGTAATTAATAAAAAAAAACAGTATTGTATGTCGTTTCAATGGAGGTATATTTCCTTTTATCTCGATATAGAGCCAGCTCTAGGGACGGGAACTCTCACGATCGTGATTTAAATGACCCGAGACCGTTGTCTATCGAGAACAATAGGAAGATATGGCATACGGAAATTGAAATTAAAACTATTATACCGCAGCACTCCCAGACGTTTGAGATTCGTTAAAAAAGTAGGAAAATCAGGGATGCCACCGTGGTCCTGGTGTTTAATTCATGGCTGGTTGACAAATTCCAAGATGGCTGGCTCTCGCGTCCTACTTACATCTTTGTTTGTGAATAATTCACGGTATTAATTTGAAAAATGTTTATTAAACCATTGCGCTATATAAAGCTTTCTTCAAAGCAAATGACCCTATATATTTGAAAGTCTTTTAGTCACTAACCTCGTGCCATATCATTTTCTTTTCTAACTAAAATTATTGTAACATCTTCGTCGCTAAAAGTATCACAGAAGAGAAAACACAACTTGTATCTTTTATACTGCTGCGTCTACGTCAATGCTTAAATATTGATTACAAATTAACAACATTTGATTTCGTCTGAAAAAAGGGCATAATACTTATTAGATTTTATTTAAAATCTTCAACACGAGTCTGAATCGCCATGGTACAACAAAAGGGGTTCAAGAGAATTCATCGCGGAGAAAAAAGCACCGATCTTATAATTTCATTAATTTTTAATGGTGTCTTGTATTGTTAGATTGTTCAGTAGCTTGTTAAATGTGTCTGGACATTTTACAGCAAAGGTAAAAGCTTAATTTGGAATATATAATATAATATTCCGCAACCTGCTATAGTCATTCATACTTTTTAACCCTTCGACGGGGGTGCGTGGGTGTATTTTGACGCAGAGTATCAATGTTGTGATTCAATTATTCAATTACTGGCTATTAAATAGAACGAACAAAATATTGTATTCGAAATATGAGAAAGACTGATGGCTCTACAAAAAATATCTTCGAAACCGTGTTCCAGAAAATTGATAAATAAAGCAACGAACGGCGTTAAGCAACATTAATTGTATAATTCTGAAAATGAACCGCTGTCCGAAGGTTAAAAGATGATCTAGCGCAGGTATAGAAATTAATTGGCCCATAGATAGCAGTGGCTCTACCGAGAGCAACAAAACCGCGCCTGCTGAGGATGTTCTGCATACTGTGACGAAGGCAGGTCGTAAATAGTCTCCTACAGATAAATTTTGAAGATCAACAGTCTTTTTCTTTAATGTTATTTGCTACGCTCCCTGGGGCAAAAACACTTGATACGCTGAGGACAGCGTTTTGAATCTCGAAAATAAGTATCCGAGCAGATCTTCAACAGCTTTCAAGAACAATTCTATTTTCAATACTGATCCGATGCCCAAAAGTTCTTTAAGAAATGCTTGTAGGTAAAAGTGATCTTTAAACTGCACGTATTTATACAAAAGAAAAATTCTTTTCATAGATTGCCGCAAACAGGAGTCAAGTAAAAGCGAAGAATTTTACGAACTTAAAATTATTTATTTAACGAAATAATGATTGTAGTATTGTTTCGATTTTCTTGCATTTTGTAGATCCTATTCAAAGATGTTAGAATAGTTTATCGATTCACTTTTAAATATAAATAAATAATTCCATCGTCTTTACAAAGTGACACAACGTCCAAAGCGTTTATAGCCGAATGAATACAAGATCATATGTGCCCATAATTATGAAAGTGGTCTAAGTCATATATTTCTTGTTTCGAGATATTTAATGAATTGCATTTGAATAAATTAAAAAATATTTTTAAATTATGCGACATTTTATTTTATAATTTTATTAGACTTGATTAATGGAAATTTATTATGAATATGAAATTTTGTGTGAATTTCATACGAAAATGTTGTTTTTAAAGTTTGAACTGACTTAGACCATTTTCCATATTAACTGAATGTCCTGTAATTGACTTAAAACAATAAAGAATTATGCGTTTTATTCGATACAATAACTTTAATGAAATAATTCATGAACATTTATTAATTATTTTTAAAAAGCAATCCATTTTTATCATTTCGAGTTTTTAAGATTCTTAAAATATTCCTGAAAAACTGGAGGATGTATGATAGTAAACACATAATATCTTTATGTTTTTCTTCCGTTACTGGTCTAGTGGTGGTGTATAATGGAAGTAATTTAATATTTCCGTATATTTTTGGTGTTCCTCTTTTAGGTGAAAGATCCAAAACGTGGAATTTAGAATCATCTAAAGAAGTTTTATAGAATATTTTATAAGGTTCATTTTTCAAGAATCTCATCCATTGAATTTGCTGCCAAGAGACAGATTCACCCGCGGTATTTTTTACTCTTCTAGTGATTTCGTTGAAATAAAATCCGGTTGCGACATTCGTTTTATCGAAAATGTATTTCTTCTTCTACACTTTTCTATCAATTCATAATAATGCTCAGGGTTGTATAAGTAATTTGCTTTTTTATTTTCATTTCTATCAACCCAAAATCACGGTCATTCGGCAGAAAGGAATGACCCGATACCAAAAATTCAAGTTATGTTTATATAATTTCTTTAAATTTTTTACTTTAGACCACTTTCATAATTAACACTAAATGAATTCCATATAATGTTGAAATTACAACCACTATCTAATGGTTCATTTTTGACGATATCGTAAAAATTACATTGAATAAATTTAGTTTAAAATAATGTGATGTGAAATAACTGATAAACTCATTTTTTTTAAATTTTGACTTAGACCACTTTTATAATTGTGGGCACATATGTCGCCGTCTTAAAATTTTTTTAACTTCCCGATAATTTTAAAAATTTCGCTAACCTATTTTCATTCCATCCTTATATAATTCGGAAAATTTAGAACACGTAAAGATCACTTTTAAATGATTCAAACATGCTAACCACGTTGCTGTCATTGCGCGAAGTTAATCTTGGAACCTTGTTACTATTCGCCGTTGCATTCAGAAACTTTCGAAATAAATTGTATCGCTTCGAACATACAATCGCTGTTATAACTTCCTTAAGCCGGAATCCAACAGAATTTTGCGCAAAAAGCCGCGTAGAACATGCGCGCGATATTCTGTAAAATTTTAATGGATGAAACAACGGTCATGGTATTAACGTATTGCGGTATCGTCGGATCGACCCGTTTCTCGAAGACTAAATCGCATTTATGAATGAAACATGCGGCACCGTAATCGTTACAACGCAGAAACGAGGAATCTAATAAATAAAATTCACATCGTTGATTTTCTAAGCAAACAAGAGAAAGACAAGAATCGTGGAGGCGATAACAAGTTTGCTAAGTTAATACATATAATAGAAAAATAGAAAATTGTTACAAACCAGATAATTAATAACTGGTACATCTACTTTTATTATTAATTACTTCAAGTATCTGACTTGGTAAGAATTTATAAGAGCGTTTTAATTTTATTTTGGGACAAATGGTTTCGTTCTAACATAACAGTTTGTTTTAATTGTTGAATATGTATCGTACCACTTATCGTGTGTAGTCGGGACAAGTTATCTTACGTTTGTACCGCAAATGTTTTTGGTATTTTCAAAGATAAGTTAAGTGTATTGAAGACAAAGTTGAATGATCTAATGGGACTCTTACGGTGCCATAAAAATGATTGTTTTTAAGTTTGTTTAGGAGATATCAGGGTCGCCTTAATTTATTATTAAACGAAATCACTCTTTTTTAAATCATCCACAGCGATAGTTCGTTGCATTTAATTTTTCATAATGCAATATATTGTGAAAAATTGATGTTTTCTCTAAATCCCAGTATTACAAGATATCTTTCTAAGTTCATAAAAAGTAAATTTATAAAGTTAGCTGGCTATTTCAAGCGTTTGAAGCCGTAACCCCTTGACGTTTCCTCAGGTTTCTTTCTCTCCGCAGCGGAGCAATTACGACACTGTCTGGTTAATTCCGAAGTTCTATGCAGTTTCCGAGAAATTAACACGTTGAATGCCCAGTGAATGTTGCGTGCTTTGGACAAGTTTAATTTATTTTATACGTAGAAGTTATCAGCATTATTAACCCCTTGGCATACAATGACGTCTGTCTCTGGCGGACGCTGAAAATCGTGCATCGATATCGATTCGATTCGAATACCAAGGAATATAAAAAAATGTTCTCTATCTGCTTGACATAGCTGTTTATAATGCTTAAGTTCCGTATTCTAAGTTGCCTAATTCAACAAACCAATAGATTGTAGATTTTCGATCCAATATCGCAGGAAGATATGCTACACGATTTATCACTTCCTAATTACTCGACACGCGGCAGACCGTAGCAAAGCGAGTACCCAACTCGATTAGAGACAAAACATTAGGCACATTTTCCAGAACATATACTTTTCACTAACAAAATTGAACATCCTGGAAAGAGATGCAACTTGGCAGTATAAAAAATGTCCAATTCTTTACAAAGTACTTTGTAAAGTAAGTACACAAGTACTTTACAAAATTATTAATTTATTATTTTATAATGTTACTTAATTGCTGTCAATTACACATTATATATCGACCTAATTAAATATAATATAGCAATGTGAATTTCGAAATTAAATGTTCTGTTTCCAAGCGTGCATATAACTGTTCAGTTGAGCCTGTTAACCCCCTATGGGCCCCTGTAACTTTCAGGTCACATTTTAATTTATCGACATTTTACCAAATAATTATACCTTTTTTCATGAGATGGCGCATAAATCTTAATTCTATAACGTTGCCAAGACAACCAATATTAATATTTATGACCGTTGCTAGGCTCATCAACCTGAAATAACAAAATAAATGCTGTGCAAACTGTCTGCAGTAAAAATAAACGAAACCATTTGATCCAATTGATATTATTTGTACTTTTGTCAGTGATTACCAAATTAAGAATAGTGCACATAATAGCTCTGGGTTCGCATATCAATAACAACCTATTTGTTTGCATTTCAATTTTCAATTTGTTACTGTTTTTTCATGATACAGTTTTGTAACTTTGAGGTTAAAGCTTGTGCTTTCTCCTGTTTTCAGATTTATATATCATATACCCAAAATATGAATACAAAATGATTGTAGTACCATGTTTGTATTGTATGATTGTATTATATAATTGTAGTACCATGATTATATTGTATGATTGTAGTACCATGATTGTATTGTATGATTGTGGTACCATGATTGTATTAAGATAATTGTAGTACCACGATTGTACTGTATGATTGTAGTACCATGATTATATTGTACGATTGTAGTACCATGATTGTATCGTATGATTGTAGTACCATGATTGTTATTGTACGATTGTGGTACCATGATTGTATTAAGATAATTGTAGTACCACGATTGTACTGTATGACTGCAGTACCATGAATATATTGTATGATTGTAGTACCATGATTGTTCAAAGTATGAATACAAAATCAGATAGAAATAACAGAGGAATTAGAATTAGACGCATTAGCGGTAACAGATCCGACGATTCCTTATTAGATTCCGAGTCCGATGAAGATGTAACAGTATTTCCAGTAACTATTATTTCGAATAATAATAGTTGTTATCGCCCTTGGAAAGGAGATTGCCCTAATGTCCTCGAAGCACCCCATTCTCCTGTGACCTATTTTCGAAAACTATTTGACAAGGAAATTATAAGCAATATAGTTGACTATACTAATATGTATGCACTGCAATGTGAGCCAACAAAGAGATTTCAAAAATAAAATGTTTAACGTCAAGTGCAAATTGTTTTATGGAATTTCACGCTTAAGCTTTTATGCACAGACGTGCAAACTTTATAGGCCGTTGTTACCTGAAAGTCACATAGTGAATATATTGCAATAAAATTGTTTAAACGGAAAAATTTTTTTTCATTAGCATATATAGGTTTATAATTTCTGATTTTTCGTTCCCCCAATTTTTTTGGATTACAAACAAAAATTCGGCCCATAGAAGGTTAACTAGTATTTTTGTATGTCAAGGGGTTAAAGAGACTCGTTACCTTTCATCTCATACTGTAATCTGGTTAATTTCAATTAAATTGACATTCAACAAGAATGATTTTTAAACATCGCAATAGCGTCGGTCGTCGGTGACCGCGATGGCGTTCGACGCGATAAAGATGGCACGTACCTGCCATTATTTCGTGTACGAGTGTAATTGCTCCGAAACGAATATCTCCGAATAAGTCGATAAATTGCCATACATAACGGCAGGAATTTCCGTTTACCGTTTAACCGGCTTGATCCGCCGTTTAACCGTCACCGGTTTAGGCAATAGTTACGAGTGAATTCTCTGGCTAGATCAAAGACGAGAAAGCGCCGCGTATAATCGCGCGTAGCTTTCCGGGGTGTAGATACACGCCCTCAAAATTGCGGCTGCTTTGCGCTATTAAAGTGAAGCGCGAACATGCCCGCGGAAAATAAGTGGGCGATTCACGCACGTTCTATAATCGACAAAGAGAGGGAACCGGCGCGAAACGCCTCCGGGGATATTTCCGGCGACACCTAGCGGCGTATATGCATCGGAACAGTTGAAATCCGACGGGTACGATGACAGAAGCTGTGAAAAGGGGCTTGGCGGAAGCGCGATTCCATCATGTGACAATTCCCTTTGACTGCGAACACCTAAGGCGAGGGTCCGTCCGGGATCCGGAGAGACCGTTGACGACTGCAATCCGCAAGCGAAAACCTGCTGCTGCTACTGCCAGTGCTGCTGCTACTGCTACTATACCTCCTTGGCAATTGTACGATACACCTTCCCATAGAATTCGTTTCATTGGATTTACGACTTGCGCCGCACGGAAAATTTTAATCTTGATTGTTCACCGGCCCGTTCGGTTTTCTTCACGCCAGCTGACAATTCCCTTTGACGACAATACTACCTACCTGGGGCGATGCTCTCGACAGCCGACTGTACGCGACAATAAGCTAGACTCGCAACTGCAACGAACAATCGATCGTGAAACCATTCCGACGATTAGACTCGCAACATATAACATCAAACTTTACCGCTGTCGGTGAAATCACCGTTTTTAGAGTTTTCGATAGTGCAATTATCGAAGTTATGTAATTGCCTTCATGGAAATCGAGAAGTTCGGTATACACGCTGCCTACGCGTCCATTTATTTGTAGCCAGAGTTATAATAGAATCGGCCAAAATTAATTTTTTAGCCCATGCACAACCCCCTTCGAAGGTGCCATTTCGACAGTTGCCGGATTTCCCTGACCAAAGTATCTTCTGCAATTCGATCCCTATCGACTTGAAAATTGACAAACATTCTGTCTACGCGTCTAGGAACGTGTAGCCAAAATTACAAAAGAATCGGTGATCTAACATTTTTTCCAGTTTTTTCAATATTGGCCAATCTTTGCAAGCGTACCCCGACCAGACTATCAGCGCTATCGACATGGTTCAAACAGTAAAATCTTCCCCAAATCTTCCTCTTTAAGCATACGCCTCCCGTCGAGGCTAGCATTTCAGTCAACTCCAGGAAGCTTCACTTTATCAACCCCATATAGCCTATGAAGTCATGAGTTTGTTTATTCGGTTATCCTTCTGGCTTGGAAGGCAAACGGATGATGCCAGGAGATACGGGCTACAGGGTAAATCGGTCAGGAGGGTGCACGGAAAATGTCACGCAGACCCTTTTACTTTCTAAGAAACCGAGCCATAAATTATGGGCCCTGGCGCTAGAGGTGGGCCTACGCTACGTCAAGCGCCATTGAGAGCGGTACGGCCGAGTTTTCCTTACGAAAACACGGTGATACTTTCGAGCCGTATCCGCAGTCGTAAAGCAATAAATTTGCAGAAGAGGCACCAAGGGGACTTCTCAAAAATTTTGTAGCTAATGTTAATATTGTATAAAAATATTTTATACACTTGAAATAGTTTTGAACAATTGTCATAGAATAAACAGTTTGTAGCTAATGTTAATATTGTATACAAATATTTTATGCACTTGAAATAGTTTTGAACACTTGTCATAGAATAAACAGTTTGTAGCTAATGTTCATATTGTATAAAAATATTGTATACACTTGAAATAGTTTTGAACATTTGTCGTAGAATAAATATTTTGTAGCTAATGTTAATATTGTACACAAATATTTTATACACTTGAAATAGTTTTAAACATTTGTCGTAGAAATTAAACTTAGCCAGTGTATATTATGTTATAAATTGGGCAAGATTTAATTTATTTGAATTTTAGACGAGTTTTCTTACAATATACGATTGGATGAAAAGATTTGTTGATTCGATCAACGAACGAAGGCAATTTTACAACTTCAATAATTGTAAAATATCTGAAACCGATCATTTGACCGACTGTGATAGTTTCAGTGTTTAACACTAGAACTACCAAACCAGTCATTTTGACTATACCCTAGTTTTTTCTTTTGCAATTATTGAAATTATAAAAATGTTTTCATCTAAAATTATCGGATGTACTTCTTTACCCCTTTGCCCTACAACGACGAGTCAGACTCATGATCAAGATTTCCAACAGAATCTTTTAAACATTTGTTTTCTTAATTTTCTTTAAACCAAAATAACATTCTATTTAATCTCTGATCGCATGCAATCGGCGGAGAATAGCTACGCACGCGGTAACTACAAATTTCACTTTTCTTTTTGTCGTTTCGCGGAAGATAAAGAAAATCTAGTCACTGTTATCAGAAAATAAATCAAGGGGTCAAGGGGTTAATGACGTACACCTTACAACAAGAATTGTATGAAGTTTTAATAGACGCAGTCTCGTTGTTATTAAAAAGTAATGTACACAGTGGCACACAAAAGTATTCGGACACTCTTCAAACTTAAATAGCTTTTTTAAGATTGCACCAAACGTCTTGACTTTTCTTGAGCAATTAGTTGCATTGATTTAATAAATGAATATGCAAAATGAATTTTGTAAATATTGGAATTGGTATGAATTACATGACCAATAAAAACAGAACCTTTTAAATATTTTTTATTTGAGCCACGTACTAAAAATTTTAAAGACGCATCTGATAGATCTATGATAGTTATACACATGCAGAAAAATTCATTGAAATCGATCAACGTACACACGAGCTACGTGCCATTGAAAATGGTGAAAATCGCAATTTTTCACGATTCTTGATCAATTTCTGCTTAAACTACAGAAATTCTTACATCTTTCTACGCGTGCCATTTTTTCCCGCGTCAATTGATTTCGGTGAGATTTTCAGCATATGTATAACTAACACAGTTCTGAAAAACGGATATTTCAAATTTTCATTACGAGTTGAAATAAAAATGTTTTAAAAAATGTCTTTTCAACTTTCCGACGTAATTTCTATCAATTGGAATTATTTCAAAATTATTTTTCCATATCATTTAGTAAACCAATGCTTCTCTTTGCTCCAGAAAAGTCAAGTCGTTTGGCTCAAGTTTGAAAAAGTTATTTAGATTTGAGGAGTGTCAGAATACTTTCGTGCGCTACTGTATATCGTTGGATTTATTGTTCGGTAATTCTTAACTAAATCCGTGATAACGTTTGCGTGAAGCGTTTGAATATTCCGTGATATCTGTGTTCTCCTTCGAATCCTTCGTGCATCGATCCGCACCCTTTTATGATACCTTCGTCCGCCGAGAAAATCGAGTAGAGAAAGTGTCCTCGCCTCGAGTGCTCGAATCTCATTGCAACGGTAACATCTGTAAACCATCAAGAGGTATCGGCGTCGTTGGAGAAGGACATTGCTCCTGGACAGTGTCTTCTTTTTCTGTAACCCGACCACCCTCGCTTTGACCGGTTCTTGAGATGTAGTTGCCGCGAGAAAGCGTCCCTCGCGTTCTTTTCTTTTTTTTTTTTTATCCTATTTCCGTATCTTCTTTTACAATATCTATGTTACACCGAAGTGTTTCGAACAATGTGGTATTTATAGCAAGGGGAAAGTCGATTGTATCAGTCAAATTAGAAAGTAGTTGCACGACATATACAGTAGTCACCAGAGATCGAAGCTGACACCTTATCTTCTGCATCTGGAATAATTCTGTTTCACCCTTAGCATTCCAATGGCGTCTCTGACGCGACATTATAAATTGCCATACTATTTGTTAAGACGCGAATACCGCCTTAGCACTTTGCCGGTCGCTCATTTATCGCATAAGCAACTGCAATACAATTATTCTTAAATATTCTTCGTCAAATTGTAAAGTTAAATTTAAAGTTTTAATTTTAAACAGGTCATTAGCTCAGATAAATTCGTGGCATTCGTGTAATTTGTAATTATTGTCGAAAAAGTTTGAAATGCGAACGTTCGAATACTTTCATGAGCCATTGAGCATCTAGAGCGAAATTGATTTTGATTGAATGACAACGATGCCTGCGACGAAGGAAATCCTAATAATGGTAGTTTACGATCTAGTTAACTTTTTCTTCGTCTTATTATTATTATTTTCAGGCGGAACGATTTTAATCATTTTGGAACGTAACCCAACCCTTTTAATTAATTAACTTCTTTTATAACGTCGGTGGTATATACAGTTTAAAATATTCTGTTTATCTGCTGCAGCGCTTTTTAAATTAAACAAAGTTTTTCCATTGAAATCACAGATATTATTATATAATTTGTGTAAATTTCACTAGGTTAACCCTTTGTAAAAAATATTCTGTGCTTGAATTCCACACGTCAGGAACCGCGTGGATCTGTTAAAAAAGTTTGGTATAAAATTACCTTCGACCGACTTTCGGATGGTCAAATATTTTAATTGATTTCTCGACGAGTAAAACGCGATGCAATAATTTAAAAAATTCTACCTTCGAAAAGTCGATCAAGATCAATTTTGCAGCGAACTTTTTTAAACGATCTTTGTCAATCTTAAGGTATAGAATTCAGCTGTAACGATTTTTACACATCGTTTCTTGTCGCTCTGTACAATGGCAACTTCGAACGAAGAAGAAATGCTTCGAAAGGTAAACCTTTGTGAAATAACTTTTGTTTGCGAAAGTTAACTGTTTCGTTCGACCCTGTCTGTTACACTTTAGATCATCCCCGTTTTATATCATCACCGTATATAACGAACTTTCAGCTTCAACGTACATTCTTGCGACCGAATTAGTTCGTTGTATCGAGGTTGTACTGTGTTCAATATCAATTAAAATTCTTTTACATTTCGTTTTTTGAGATATAAAGTGAACAATCTATATGACCGCAAACTTTTGCACGGTCCCTGTATAGGGGTGTGCAGTGTATCGGATTTGCTAGATGTATTTTTGCACTTTTCACGTGAAATATCGTTGTCAGCTATAAATCACTGCGGCCGTTTTCGTTTTAAGCGCGCCGCGGCAAGTCTACGGCTGTAGACAGGTTGATTTCACCTTCGAACACGTGATCAGAATTTCACAAAACATCTAAGACGTGTGGCAGAGGGGCTCATTGCGTGGCCCACCTGTGGCCATCCATCAGGTAATTCGATTACCCATTGGGAATTTCTCTACTGACACTTTAAGTTGTCTCTAAATAAATAGAAAAATTATCTCTTTTATTCTGTGTTATCTATAAATTAACAAATCTTGTTCAATTAATTCCGTGATTATTAATTTAAATAAATATACTTACATAATAGTTCGGTAAATTTAGAAATTTTAAATATATACATTGGGTTCGAAGGCTATTGAAACATTATATTTTCGATCCTGGAAATATAGTCGATTTTTAACACTAGAACTACCGAGTAATAAATCCGACTGATATATATATTGCTTTGTAATACTAATAAAATTGCATCCAGATTTTGTATAATTTTTATTATAATGTCTGCTCCGATGGAGATATTCATTCGGAATTTTTTGGCGAAAATGTTTTTCTAACTTCGATAATTGTAAACGAAAAAATCAGGAACCAGTCATTTTGACTGGTTTGGTAGTTCTAGTGTTAATATTAACCCTTACCACTCCAAGCAATTTTAATTCCAAAATTGAAACCTTTTTTTTTTTTATGTAAAATAATTCCATTGTACGTGGGTTCATTTCCTTTCGTGAATATAAAGTTTATTACTAATACTCGTATTTTGACCGACTCCTTAAATGCAAACAAAACAATGTAAAAGCTGCTTTAAATAATAATAAGGGAATTTTTACTATCGCTTCAGAGGCGCCATCGGAGCACTAAGGATTAAACCTACCGATCATTAAAATTGGCTGGTGTATATTAACCCTCTATAGGGTCGTGTAACTTTCAAGTCACATGTTAAAATATCGACATTTTACCAAATGATTTAAATTTTGTATAAGATAACGTACACTTCGAAATTATATAATGTCTCTGAGGTAACAAATGACAATATTGATAATGGTTGTCAACCTAAAATATCAAAGTAAATGCCTTGCAAGTTGTCTGCAGATAGAAACCAACGGAACCACCTTGTGCAATTTACATTATTTGTGCTTCTGTAT
>CM052089.1:8922526-8947073 GCA_028453745.1 Agapostemon virescens
TCTATATTCTATATTCTATATTCTATATTCTATATTCTATATTCTATATTCTATCTATGAAACAAACCAAAACGTACATAATAGCATGGGGGTTGCATATCAATAACAACTTATTGTTTATGAGTTTATTAGTTATTTCACACTACATTATTTTAAACTAAATTTATTCAATGTAATTTTTACGATATCGTCAAACATGAACCATTAGATAATGGTTGTAATTTCAACATGATATGGAATTCATTTAGTGTTAATTATGAAAGTGGTCTAAGCCAAAAATTTAAAGTAATTATATAAACATAACTTGAATTTTTGCTATCGGGTCATTCCTTACTACCGAATGACCGTGATTTTGGGTTGATAGAAATGAAAATAAAAAAAGCATATTACTTATACAACCCTGAGCATTATTATGAATTGATAGAAAAGTGTAGAAGAAGAAATACATTTTCGATAAAACGAATGTCGCAGCCGGATTTTATTTCAACGAAATCACTAGAAGAGTAAAAAATACCGCGGGCGAATCTGTCTCTTGGCTGCAAATCCAATGGATGAGATTCTTGAAAAATGAACCTTATAAAATGTTCTATAAAACTTCTTTAGATGATTCTAAATTCCACGTTTTCGATCTTTCACCTAAAAGAAGAAGACCAAAAATATACGGAAATATTAAATTACTTCCATTATACACCACCACTAGACCAGTAACGGAAGAAAAACAAAGATATTATGTGTTTCCTACCATGCATCCCTCCAGTTTTTCAGGAACATTTTAAGAATCTTAAAAACTCGAAATGATAAAAATGGATTACTTTTTAAAATTAATTAATAAATGTTCACGAATTATTTCATTAAAGTTATTGTTTCAAATAAAACGCATAGCTCTTTATTGCTTTAAGTCATTTATAGGACATTCAGTTAATTTGGAAAATGGTCTAAGTCGGTTCAAACTTTAAAAACAACATTTTCGTATGAAATTCACACAAAATTTCATATTCATAATAAATTTCCATTAATCAAGACTAATAAAATTATAAATTAAAATGTCGCCTAATGTAAAAATTAATTTAATCTTTAAAACAACATTAAATCATTCGAAACAAAAAATATATGACTTAGACCACTTTCATAATTATGGGCACATATTCAGATGCGAAAATCCGATTTGGATGAAACTTACGGGAGCTTATAGCTTTATTGTTTACATAAAAAACTTTTGTTAAAATTTTCTTGCGCGACTACATTTCTCATTAAAAAACACACAATTTTAAAAAGAATTTAAATTTTGTCGACCTCTGGTTTCCGAGATATTTCAAAAACACCCCAACTTCGTGGGCTGTTTTCACACCCTCAAAGTGAATGTTTGCCGATAACAAAAACACGTGTCAAATATTATTCAAAGAACTATAAGCTCCCATAAGTTTCATCAAAATCGGATTTTCTCATCTGAATGTGTTCCCGTGTTAGTGTCCAAAAACTTTTCGGATCTAGTGTGGCCATTGCACGGCGTTGGGGGGTGGGGGCCCTACTTTCCTCTGCTATTAAAGGAAGACCCTGGCGAGACGACGCAACGATCAATTCCTTTTCGTGGACGCATAGAACATGCGCGGGCAAATTTCTATGAAGTTTCAGGACATAATAGGCCACGTCCGAATAGGAGCAAGCGGGGAAAATATTCTCGTGTTGTTCGGAGAACGGAGAACCGACGGTAGGCTGGTCCAGCTTATTACAAGATGCAGACACCGTTTCTGAAATAAATGTGCCCGCTTTTCAACGAACATTCTCGTAGAACCTCTCTCCGCGCATTCCAACTGTTTTGTGCTTATTGCGGGCTTTCCTCTCTTTGCCGGCCCACCTCTCCAGTGTGGAAAAAGATAGTAGAAGCTGCCGGACGAAAACATCTGGAGAGAGCTCATAGCTTACCTTCGTCATCCGGGCGCTTTCATACTCTTGATTGTTGGGTTGTTAAACTTCCTGTTTCGCACAAAAGACCTGTTTATTTATTCCTGCCGTTGGAATGTGTTATCTCGCTTCTAAACTGTGTTTGATGTTTGCAAACGTTAGTATTATCGCCTATTCTCTTCATTTTCATTACAGGCTGAAATAAAACAGCTTTAAAACGTGACTTTCTCAGTTTTCACGCGGTCCCTATCGATTGCAATTATTCGACATCTTTTCTACGCGAGATTTGGTAAAACAGTGGTTCTAGTTGCTAAAAAGAAGTCGAAGGGGTTCTATTTAAGAAAAAAGTTATTCTAATTTGAAGGGCGTCAAGTAGTTTCATGGGCCAATATGTATCGATCGTAATTTAGGGTCATGTTAGATTAGTAGATTACAATTTTTATAGGGCAAGTTTATTATACTACAAACAACTGTTGCAACTTTTTCCGTAGGCATTCGCGATTCTTTCACTTTCTCCTAACTTTAACCCTTATAATTTACAGTCACCTTAGATTAGCAGATTGCAATTTTTATAGGACAGGTTTATAAAACTCCATACAACTGTTGCAACTTTTTCCGTAGGCATTCGCGATTCTTTCACTCTCTCTTAATTTTAACCCTCATAATTTACGGTCACGTTAGATCAATACATTTCAATTTTTATAGGACAGGTTTATAAAACTACATACAACTGTTGCAACTTTTTCCGTAGGCATTCGCGATTCTTTCACTCTCTCCTAACTTTAACCCTTATAATTTACAGTCACGTTAGATTAGCAGATTGCAATTTTTATAGGACAGGTTTATAATTCTACAAACAACTGTTGCAACTTTTTCTGTAGGCATTCGCGATTCTTTCACTCTCTCCTAACTTTAACCCTTATAATTTATAGTCACCTTAGATTAGCAGATTGCAATTTTTGTAGGACAGGTTTATAAAACTCCATACAACTGTTGCAACTTTTTCCGTAGGCATTCGCGATTCTTTCACTCTCTCTTAATTTAACCCTCATAATTTACGGTCACGTTAGATCAATACATTTCAATTTTTATAGGACAGGTTTATAAAACTACATACAACTGTTGCAACTTTTTCCGTAGGCATTCGCGATTCTTTCACTCTCTCCTAACTTTAATCCTTATAATTTACAGTCACGTTAGATTAGCAGATTGCAATTTTTATAGGACAGGTTTATAATTCTACAAACAACTGTTGCAACTTTTTCCGTAGGCATTCACGATTCTTTCACTCTCTCCTAACTTTAACCCTTTTAATGCCAAGCGGAAGTATCGTACCTATGCGAAGAATACCGGGCCATTTTAACGAATTTACTAAGGTTTGGGGTAAAAGATCATAAAAATCGAACTAAGAGCGATATTTACAAAATTCAAAAGACAGCATATTAGGAAATCAAGAATGAATAAGGTAATGCTAATTGTGTTTCAATATTTGTTGAAAATCATACGAATGACATCGATATGAAACATTATGAAAAACATAGAAATCAGTGTCTCTTCTACGAACAATATTTGTACATAAGAATAATCATTGTTTGATTACAACTTTATGTAGATCACATAATATAAAGTGTAAATATTACATTTTCGTAATTCGCTTTGGCAAAATTTAGGGCAAAAATGACTGCTGTAACTGTGCTGAACCTTACGGCAATTACCCCAGAACCTTCATAGAGCGAACCTTATTTTCTAACAAGTTAAACGCAAAAACAATTTCTTTAATTCTTTTGCAACGAAGTTAGACCATTTATAACATTTTATAAATTTATTTTGAGATAGAGTCCGCTCGCAATGCGAATAGTAAGGCGCCATCGGATTCGTAACAATGTATCGTCGTTCGGCGCTAAAGGGTTAACACTTTGACTGCCATGTCACTCATATTTGGGTGACAGAATTATTTGTACGATTTCTAAATAGATTTTTACGTTAATATATTCATTTGCATCAATGTTAATGATTATACAGAAAGTGCAAGAAGGTGGAGAGAGCACTTGACGTCATAAATTTTATTTTTTCAATTTTCATTTCACTCAATATCTCATTACGATTTTATAGAAATTTTGTGGCTGCTAGGTCGGCAGTCAAAATGTTAAGGCGCAAAATATTAAAACCTGAACACTGTACGATCGTGCCACGCTGTCTACCCCGGACACAACGAACAAGCAGTTACGTTACAGTTTCTCTTGTTTAGGCTTCTCATTCTTGTCTAATGAAGTTTGGGAAGAATAAAAGCTACAAGTGTCTTCAGCGCGATTATGGGAAATATGAAAATACAATTACACCGTGTTCGTAAACGTACGGCCGGCACAGCGGTGCACGGTTATGGCTCTCGCGATAAATCTACTAGCAGGTTTTTCCGCTAGGCTTTTTATTTCCGAAAGGAACGATGCAGTGGGGAAAAATAAACATCGGAGCCGTGCATATTGTTCCCCGGGGTGCTTTTGATTTCAAAGCATCAAGTGCGGCTGTAAAACGTCGGGAGCACGTGTGCGTTGTGGAACGAAGAAAAGGGAAGGGAAACATAAAAGAATGAAGCGCTGAAGCTGGAACTTTTCGACAGTGAAACATCACAGATGCCTCTTACCCGAACAAAATCCTTTTTCGCGTTCCGCGCGTAACATGCAGGGACTTTCCAATTACTTAGCTCTGGGCATCGGCACGGCGATAATTACGGCTGAGTGATCCGAGTGATTTTAGGGAAATTTGTTTCGGCGATCACAATTTTAATATCCCTGCAAAATATCGAATTGTCTCGAAAATTCATCAGCAGTTTCATTCAGAATATTGCTCCATTGTCTCATAGAATTCGCGTTTAATAACACGCTTTAGATAGACCACCTACCAGTTTCTCGGCAGAAGCTTGCGCAGCTATTAAGCGCACGCGAACTAATTAACTTTCCAAGTCCAAGCTGCTGTTTTTTTTTTCACCGAATCCCGCAACAAGGATTGTTAACGAAATTAATATTCATAGTAACTTTCTGACGTCTAATAGCGACGTTCGAGAAGTTTCGGTGGATGATAAACAGAAATTATCTACGGTGTAGTCGAGCAATATTTGCGGTATCGTCAGCGTTTATGACAAAGTTGTTTAATCATCCTGTTTTATAATTTTAATTTTCATTTCTTGCGATGTTTGGCTTTGTTTAATGAAACGGATAAGTTATGCGCGCTCGTATAGTTGAATAATAATTGGAACGCGGATTCCATGCATTTATAAAATAGACGTATAGATGAAAAGCAAGACGGTGGAAATATTTGAAGAATTTAATGATAGTGTTGTGTTATTTTTAAATTCGTTAAAATTGCTGAGAAAAGAAATAAGCAAAAATATCTTCTGTATTTTAAAAAAATTATTAATAGATTGTTGTATGATATTATCATTTCGTATAGAATAAATAAATCTTCCAATGCAGCTGTTATAAGTATCCATTTTCTCGTTGAAATTTCTTTTAGATACTTGGAGCTTTTGTTAGGTAATGCAATTGTTATTATATTGCATAAAACTAGTAATAATAAAAGAAAAATTCTTTGAGAAACTTAAATATTATTTGAAGAACGCTAAAACGGTGCAATCTGTTCATTGCACGATTAAATAAGAATATGTTTATCGAATAATTACATTATTTTACGTATTTCATACATTCTATTCTTTCAAAATATTCTGCACTATTTTGTGTACATATTTTCTAATAAAAAAAGTCTCATTCATCTATTTGTAATAGACGTTCCTTAATGAAACATATTCTTGAAACTGTACTCGTGAAATTTTTTTTGCTATTTTTAAATTGCCTGGCGCATAACAAATTTTGTTCAAAGTTTAAATGAATGGAAATCTAGTGAAAACGAATGTGATGAATGGATAGCACGAGATAAAATGTGACATTTCAACCCCTATCCGTCTCTTATATCTATTTGACATACTTTCCCACATGTATCTCGCAAGTTGCGTTAAATGTAAAAGATAGTGAGCGCCATAGAGTACTTTGCTTTCTGTGAGTAATAAAAAATCTTACGTCCGAGCTCCGTGCTCAGCTTTTCATTTACAATATAAAGATTTGTAAATTGAAAGAAACGTATTGAATCTCGGAATTGGGGATGAAATTGGATTTAATTTGTGTAGGTTTTCAATAGATGTACAAGTGAAGCAAATCTAGCAAATACTCGATGGTGGGATTCTCGTAATTTATTCAAGTTACTTGTATTTTTCATAAATCTTCGCGTATTGTTGTATTGCAACAGCTTTTTAACGAACCTATCAAATCATCGAAATTATTGCACTAAAAATAAACGAGAATTAGATGTGCTGGTAACACGTACGACAATTGCAAGATCCAGTTCTCTTTTGTAGTCAACAAACTACAAAAATAAACTATCTTAACTAATTTATTACAATCATTGCTGCAACAAAGGAACGACAGTATTTAATGATACACACCAAATTAATGGACCACGATTGCTCTTGTTCGCAGATGAATCGAGGCTTATTAATAATATGGAATATGTACAAATATTTACTTGTAGTATGTACAAACCCAGTGTGGAATCAGTGTAGAAAGTATTTGTAGAATCATTCAAAACGAATAATTTTTTAAAACGTGGATCCAACAGTCTAAACAAACTATTTAAAATGATACACATTAAATTAACCCTTTGCCCTCGAATGGTGACTCTGAGGCACCACTAAAAATAGCCACAGCACTGTTTAAAACAATTTTTACATAAGGTGAAATGTATCATGTCGAATTAAAATATTCTAGGTCAGAAAAAATGCTTTGGATTTGGAGTTAGAACAGTTTTGAGTGCAAAGGGTTAATAATAATCGAATATTTAGGAATGGTGCTAATGGTTAGAAACAAAATAATCATTTTAAACAAAATTGTAAATTTCTTCTATAAGATCTTGTATTATTGAAAATTTTGTTTTCAAACAAAGAATATTCAATTTTATACTTCATAATTTCTAGAATTTCATCATCTTTAATTTTATTTAGATCATTTTTCAATAACATTTTAATGTCATCTTTATTAACCCCAATTATTATATTCACTTTATGACTAAAATTAGGAATATATCCATTAAATTCTTGAATAAGTTAAAAACAGTTTCGAGTGCAAAGGGTTAATGGAACACAATTGCTCTTGTTCGCAGTTGAATCGAGGCTTATTAATAATATGGAATATGTACAAATATTTACTTGTAGTATCTACAAACGTGTTGAAAGTAAATATATAAAATAGAAACTCGGTTGCAAGGATACTTGCAATTTAGATTGCTAATGCAATTGAATAGTACAGCAATAGAAACTATATTTCTGAGATCCTGTGACTGAATTTCAAATTGATATTAATAACAATCGAATGAATTTTAGCTCTGTAACCTACAAGCACACGCTTTTGTTAATTTTACATACATAACATACCTTAACAGATTTTTACTCGGCATTCAATATCCTTTCGAATCGCTTGGTTAAATATCGCAAATTATAATACAAAATACTCAGGGTAATCTACGCATCTTCATAAAATAACGAAACCTCTAATAATCAATCATCGTAATCATAAATGTCATACATCTCGCGTTTCAAACGTCTGTTTATACAACAAGTAACGTATAAGTAAATAGGCTAATTGTACAGTACCAGAAAATGATCCATAAATCTTATTTTCCATTATAATTCCAAACGAAACGATTAGATGACGTTACTGGAGATAAATCGTTGGTTTGCAATTGAAATCGCTGTTGCTGCCGAAGAATCTGTTCGAAAGCCTTCATCCATAATCCATAGGTTTGATAAAAATTGCGAAATAATCGCCGGTACATCGGTCGCGTTTAGCGTTCAGTAGTTCCAGTGTTAATGATCCGGTATTGATCAAGAAAAGAAGTGATTGATCGATTAGAAACTGAATCCACCTAGTGCAGGCAACCGATAGAGGGAAGCGCAGCGACATGCAGGTGGATGAGATACCCGTGACCGAACAAGGCGCGGGCGAGCCTACCATAAATCGAAATAGGCTATATAGCCAGGGTGTGCAGTACTCCATTGTGCGCGAGTGTGCAGATTACCTTTATTGCTGGAAAGTTCGATGCCGATCGTTCTTAGAAATTGTGCCTGCGAAACGGGACTTTTTAATTAAGTGCGTGCTGTTCGTGTCGTCGATAGGCATTGTCTCGCCACGCCACAAGAGATAATAGAGAAATTTTAAGATTTCTAGCCTTAACTGTTCGAGGAAAATCTGTGATATCGAAGGAAAGTTCGAGGAACTTCTGTGATATCTTATTAGGTTGACGCAGAATAATCGCCGTTTCTGTTTATTCTACTTTTGCATTAATATGTCACTCTTTTTTATCAAGCGTACGGGAGTGTTTTAATGTGTTTCTCTATTTTCATTTATTCGTATACTACTGTTACGTGGGCGACCATGTGTCGCGGCATTATCGAAAACACTGTTAACCCCTTACGGTACAAATAAAATGGAATTCGACGGGTCCGAAGAATACTATTTAACTGGCTCAACTGTACTGAATATGCACGCTCGGAAACAGAATATTTTGTTTCGAAATTTACATTGCTGTATAATGTTTAATCAGGTTGATATATATGATGTTAATGGACAGTTATTAAGTAACATTATACAATAATAAATTTAATTAATATATAAGATATATCGGAATCTTATATTAAAGAGGTTAATGATTATATCAATGAATTAAATACATTATTATTTATATATAAATGCCTGAACAAATAGATAGTATAAATATTGATGAAAAATCATATATTACAGAGACAACATATTTTTCAATCAATCGAATAATAATAATAATATTATATGTAACTTAGAGCACTTTCATAATTATCGGTACAAGTTTCGACGGCAGCACGAGTATCAATTTGTACACTTTCCAGTTTGTTATAGTTCCAGTTCGAGAGCCTCGCCGTCGAGAGCTACCACCGATCGTCGAAATATGAAATTTAATTTCCTACGGCTCAAATCTAAACTAGATCCGTCAGTTTCTGCCGATCAGACTTCCATTTCCTCGGGAAACGAGAGCTCCTCGCGAAAAAGTTCAGCCCCGGTGTCTTCGAAGTATTTCTGCCCCGTAGAATAAGTACCTTTTGAGTTCTACATTCAGCTATATAAGACAGCCACATATCAATTTCAAAGTTTCTTTCGGGCTAAAGCTGTAAGTGGCTTACGGGCGCTGGGAGCGGTGTCCCAGAATGCGTCGCCATCCCTCAAACTTCCATCGGCGAGGTACACTTCGAAATTAATGCTAGGGAGTGCTATTTCCCCTCGGTACGCAATATGAAATTCCAGAGTGGGATAGAATAGTCATCCATAGAACGGTGCATATGTACGTCTAAATGCGTTGGCTCTGTTTGTAATATCGTCGGTAAACCTGGCACGAGCACACGGGATTCTTAATGCTAGATATTCCATATTGAATAATACGAAGTACTTGTGTACCCCGAACTTTGCAATTCCCATCGTCGACTGTCGTACAACGAAGCTTCTAAACTCGCTCCCGCGAAACCTAGAGACTGTTCTTCTCAGCTAGAAAATGTCTTTCGCCTTTTACACATTCGCGATTTTTCCTGATACTCTGTCTTCACCTTTAACCTCTTAGGCACGGCTGAATTTTGCACAGGACTGTTTCTCTGTACGGCAGAGCACCTTGAGATTAAGTTTTTAATAACTAAATTATAATTTTTGTTAAAGATATGACGCATATACTTTAACTCTAATAATTCAGTGTAATTATTAATAAGGCAATTGAGTGTGTTCAAGCTACTATAGTAACGCATTTTAACCCTCTATAGGCCGAATTTTTGTTTTTAATCGAAAAAAATTGAGGGAACGAAAAATCAGAAATTATAAACCTATATATGCAAATGAAAAAAATTTTTCCGTTTAAACAATTTTATTTCAATATATTCACTATGTGACTATAATATTGTGCATTCTTGAACATACGAGTCAATTCTTGTATATCCTGGTACATTTTAGAATAATATTGTTCATTCTGGTGAATTCTAGTATAATCTTGTATATTCTGTTATGTTATGCCATATGTTGGTATATTCTGCTTTATTCGAGTATATTCTGGGATATTCTAGTATATTTTTGTATATTCTGCAATATTATGGTGCATTCTTGTGCATTCTAGTCCATTCTGGTATATCTTGGTGCATTCTAGTATAATCTTGCACATGCTGTTATGTTATGTCATAAGTTGGTATACTCGACTTCGTTCTACTATATTCTCGGTTATTCTAGTATATTTTTGTATATTCTTAAATATTATGGCGCATTCTAGTCTATTCTAGTCCATTCTGGTATATCCTCCTGCATTCTAGTATAATCTTGCATATTCTGTTGTGTTATGTCATATGTTGGTATATTCTGCTTTATTCAAGTATATTATGCTATATTCTAGTATATTTACTATATTCTGGAATATTATGGTGCATTCTAGTCCATTCTGGTATAATCTTGTATATTCTGGTATGTTATGCCATATGTTGATATATTTTGCTTTATTCTAACATTTTTTGCGTTATTCTAGTATACTTTTATATACTCTGTAATATTATGACGCATTCTAATACCTGTTAGTCAATTCTTGTATATCCTGGTGCATTTAATGTATTATTCTATTTCCTGGTAGATTCTAGCATATTGTATATTCTGGTATCTTATGTCACATATTGGTATATTTGGCTTCATTCTACTATATTCTTGGTTATTCTAGTATGTTTCTGTATATTCTGAAATATTATAGTAACAACGGCCTATAAAGTTTGCACTTCTGTGCATAAAAGCTTAAGCGTGAAATTCCATAAAATAATTTGCACTTGACATTAAACATTTTATTTTTGAAATCTCTTTGTTGGATCGCATTGCAATGCATACATATTGGTATAGTCAACTATATTGCTTATAATTTCCTTGTCAAATAGTTTTCGAAAATGGGTAACAGGAGAATGGGGTGCTTCGGGGGCATTAGGGAAATCTCTTTTCCAAAGGCGATAACAACTATTATTATTCGTCTGGGATAGTGGTAGCCAAACAATTTTTTGTGGTCCTGCATCTTCCTCATCTGACGAGGATTAAGTACTAAATTCTTCGTCACTGTCAACGACATTTATCCATCGTCGGGGAAATACTATTACATCTTCATCGGACTCGGAATCTAATAAGGAATCGTCGGATCTATTACCCCTAATGCGTCTAATTCTAATTCCTCTTTTATTTCTATCTGATTTTGTATTCATATTTTGAACAATCATGGTACTACAACCATACAATATAATCATGGTACTACAATCATACGATACAATCATGGTACTACAATTATCTTAATACAATCATGGTACCACAATTATATAATACAATCGTGGTACTACAATTATACAATACAATTAGGGTACTACAATCATACGATACAATCATGGTACTACAATTATATAATACAATCATACAATACAAACATGGTACTACAATCACTTTGTATTCATATTTTGGGTATATGATGTATAAATTTGAAAACAGGAGAAATCTACCGAAATCTGCCGTAATAGCCCACTGTAACCTCAAAGTTACAAAACTGTATCATAAAAAGACAGTAACAAATTGAAAATTGAAATGCAATCAAGTAGGTTGTTATTGATATACGAACCCAGAGCTATTATGTGCACTATTCTTAATTTGGTAATCACTGACAAAAGCACAAATAATATCAATTGGATCAAATGGTTTCGGTTATTTTTACTGTAGACAGTTTGCACAGCATTTATTTTGTTATTTCAGGTTGATGAGCCTAGCTACGGTCATAAATATTAATATTAGTTATCTTGACGTTACAGAATTAAGATTTATACGGCATCTCATGAAAAAAGCTATAATTATTTGGTAAATTGTCGATAAATTAAAATGTGACCTGAAAGTTACGCGGGCCATAGAGGTTTAATATAAGATAACATCCGGAAAGCCACTATAGTGGCGCATCCTGCCTAAGAGGTTAATCCCATGGTGGTAGCGTCTCTCAGTGACCAGCAATAATAGTGAACTTTATCTGAGTTTACTTTACCCAATAGGGATAAAAACAACGATAGTCGTATAAAAATAAAGAACTTTAACCCTTTGACATACAATGACGTCTGGGAGACATCAAGAACTGTCTTCGACGACCGTCGCACAGTATGTTATTCGATTCTTTAACCGTTTCAGTTTCAGTCTTATTTTGTTTAATGTTATATAGCAATGTAAATTTGAAAATAAAACATTCTGCTTTTAAGCTTGCACATGAGTGTCCACAGTTGAACCAAATTAAATGGTATTCTGGACGGACGTGCGTCGACGCGCATTTTATTTATACAATTTGCTAAACTGAAGACAAATGGCAAAATATTATTAACGTTATGCGCGTGTATCTAATTCGTACAATATTAAGCAAATAGTTTCGTTATTTAAATAGTGCAAGGTGATCGCAGACTTTTTACATGTCTTTCTGAATTTTATTTTTATTATATAATAAATTATGAACTTATTTTCCGTTTATATGTATGGCTTATTATAATTAATTTGGATTTAAAGGAGTTACAAATATTTATTTATTGCAGAACGCATATGACTAATATAATTAATATTGGTTTATGACAGGTAATGCAATGAGTAATTCTACTCATGCAATTGGATTGCTATCAATCATGAAATTCGTGACAACCTAAAGCTCAATTTGAAAGAGAAAAGATAAAACTTCGGTGTATTTAAACGTTCCGGGAACTTCTACCATTCTCCTTAAAAAATAATTAAATTGAAGTAATCCTTCTGTTTCTATGATATGGTTCTAAAATACTGTTAAATGATTGTTTCTAAAATATACAACACACTTTCAATAATTTACCTAACAAAGCCGACCAATAAAATTATAAGTAATACTTATAAAATGTTGGTTTTCAACGACTATTATAAGTCATAAATTCCTTTGTTAATTTTGCCTTATAGAATGAAAGTTATAAATGACAGAAGTAAAAGCTTAATGCTTAAATACGGATCTAGATATATCGTTGTAGTATTGTTTTAAATGAAATTATCACAGTTTATATATTAACAATTTATCAAGGTTGTAAGCATTAGTGTAAAAAGGCTTTCTGGATCCACTGTAGATAAAAAATAAAATGGTTAAAAGAAACACCCTCCCTTTCCCAGTTGCTGGACCCTGCAGAAATATCTGAGACAAGAACTAATAAATAACAAAAGTAAAAGTTTAATACGTAAATACAGATCTAGGTATATCGTTGTAGTATTATTTTAAACGAAATAATCACTATTTCTATATTGACAATTCATCATTAAACTTTAGTATTCAAATGCTTTATGGATCCACTGTAGATAAAAAAATAAAATGGTTAAAAGAAGCACCCTCCCTTTCCCAGTTGCTGGACCCTGCAGAAATATCTGAGACAAGAACTAATAAATAACAAAAGTAAAAGTTTAATACGTAAATACAGATCTAAGTATATCGTTACAGTATCACTTTAAACGAAATTATCACAGTTTACATAGTAACAATTCATCAAGGTTGTAAACATTAGTGTTCAAATGATTTCTGAATCCACTGTGGATGAAAGCATAAGGCGATTGATTAGAAACGTTTGAGACTGCATTAAGGAAATCTTTGTCGCGTTAGTTTTATGGGAAAGTAAAAAAAATCCATGAAAATACCGTGAACAGTCGGAGGTTATGTATGCAACTTGTTTTTAAGATGTAAGTGCACACGATTGTGGCCGCAGGATGCGCGTGCGGAGCGCAGGCTGCACGCATGCATATTGGAAGGCTGGCTGCCATGCGGACGTGCTGGCATTTGGCATTGCGCCGCATATTATCCAAGGATGCACGAAATACCTTGCCATTTGCACACAGGACACGCTCGTTCGACGTTGTTGCTGTTGTTGCGTTGCCGTTGCCGTTGCCGCAGCCTCGTTCCTCCATGTTCAGAGGGCTGTGACACGACGCATTCGATCCCTCCTGTCTCGCTACGGGAGAGAAATGCGTCTTTCGAACAGAACAGAACGGGCTTTCGCGTTATCACCGAGAATTTCTGCGGCTTCTGTAAATGCATTTAAATCCCCCTTGAAAGTTGTACATCCCATATATTATTTATTATTCATTTCAATTCTTCGCCTCTCAGCACCGAGCTATATTCCATAGTACAATTTTACGTTGTAAATTAGCGTACCTGATTTTTAAATTCTCTTAACCCTTTGCAATATAATAATAAGTCAGATTCGTGATAAAAGAGCCCTCCTCACAAACAAGATCTACTATATATGAATGTTACACCTTTAATTTAGAATTAAATAATGCTTCATTCTTCTGTGACCAATATTGTAGCTCTGAAGTAAATTTCGGCATATTTTCGAAAACGAAATTTACTATGTACGAATTTAGGCCTTTAATTTAGAATTAAATGACGCTTCATTCTTTTGTGACCAATATTGTAGCTCTGAAGTAAATTTCGGCATATTTTCGAAAACGAAATTTACTATGTACGAATGTTACGCCTTTAATTTAGAATTAAATGACGCTTCATTCTTCTGTGACCAATATTGTAGCTTTGAAGTAAATTTCGGCATATTTTCACAAACGAAATTTACTATATATGAATGTTACACCTTTAATTTAGAATTAAATGACGCTTCATTTTTTTGTGACCAATATTGTAGCTTTGAAGTAAATTTCGGCATATTTTCACAAACGAAATTTATTATATATGAATGTTACACCTTTAATTTTGAATTAAATAACGCTTCATTCTTCTGTGACCAATATTGTAGCTCTGAAGTAAATTTCGGCATATTTTCGAAAACGAAATTTACTATGTACGAATGTTACGCCTTTAATTTAGAATTAAATGACGCTTCATTCTTTTGTGACCAATATTGTAGCTCTGAAGTAAATTTCGGCATATTTTCACAAACGAAATTTACTATATATGAATGTTACACCTTTAATTTAGAATTAAATGACGCTTCATTCTTTTGTGACCAATATTGTAGCTTTGAAGTAAATTTCGGCATATTTTCACAAACGAAATTTATTATATATGAATGTTACACCTTTAATTTTGAATTAAATAACGCTTCATTCTTCTGTGACCAATATTGTAGCTTTGAAGTAAATTTCGGCATATTTTCACAAACGAAATTTACTATATATGTTACACCTTTAACACTTTGACTGCCAAACCAGCAGCCACGAAATTTCTATAAAATCGAAGTGAGAGATTGTCTGAAATAAAAATTGACAAAATAAAATGTATGTCGTAACGTGGTCCCCCTACCTTCTTGCATTTTCTGTATAAGCATCAACGTTATTACAAATGAATATATTAATGTAAACATTTATTTAAGAACAGTACAAATAATTCCGTCACCCATATATGGGTGACATGGCAGTCAAAGTGTTAATTTAGAATTAAATAACGCTTCATTCTTCTATGACCAATACTGTAGCTTTAAAGTAAACGTAGAAACAGAATCTAAACAGAGTCTACTACGTATGAATGTTACATTTTAACATTCTTTTTAGCTACTTTCTCATAACAGCAAGAAAACATTTAAAAGGAAATAATATACTATTATTCATTCTACGCCAATTATAAAAATAAATTAGCCATCAATAATACTGTAACAGAAAATGGAATATTAAATAAAAGAATTAATAAATAATTGGGATAAATGGACTAATTCAATTATCTTTTAAAAATGAATATTTAAAAATCTTTTCATAAATTTCAGATAGTTAATGGACTACTAAAGATCTTCCATACTTTTGACTTTCCCATTTGAAATCAATAAATAGATGTTATTGAAAACAACCGTATTATATGTTAATAACGACGATATTAGAAAATTGTTTAAAAGACATTAAAATTAAATGATCCAATTCATCCAAATTACCATAAATGCGTTAAATGTGTAGTTTACCGATCACGAGTTCGTCGACAGTGAAATAAATTTGAGACCATGATCATTGAATAACGATCGCTAGTGGATGCAACTTTCCTCTTCGATCGGTTAACGTCTAGACTAATTTTAAGACGGAATAATCCTGTAACAGAGGAAAGGAGCGAGAGAGAGAGAGAGAAAGAGGGAGAGAGAGAGAGAGTTTCATTAGTCAGATAACCTAAGACCGTGAATCATCGTCGAAGACAGAACTGTACGGTATCGAGTGCAAAGAGGTCGTGCGAAACGGGTCTAAAAGAATTGCGGTTCATTTACAGGAACGTTTCTAATCCCTCTTATCTCTATCGGTGCTCGCGCTCCACGCTTCCCAAATCATATTGGGCATAACGGCACCGATTATTAATCGGCGACTATAACTCGTTGGCGCACGTGCTCATTAAACAAACACCGGGCAAGAGACAGTCACGTGCTAGTCCACAATGGATCAAACGTACCCGGCGTATGTGCAAACTTGCGGCGGGATACCGTTGCGAGATATCGCCGGAATGTTAAAAGAACATACCGTGAAAACATTAAGGGAACGTGTCAGAACCACGGCGCTAAGAACTGTTCCCGTGCATGCAGCGTCGGTTGAATGAATTGTTTGCTCGATGCGCGGCAAATTTCTCTTCGGTCCTGTGAAAAATGAAATTTCATTAGTCCTAATAACCTGCGCATTACGGCACATCTCTCGTCAGACGAAGAACACCAAGGCTGCCGGGATTCGATTCGCAGATCCGAAGATTACTTATACTACTTCGTCATAGCATTTATATTGGATAGTCGGAAAAGTATTGAGAGATTTTTGTCAATGGATGTTGTTTGGTGTTATATATCGGGCAATACTAATCAGATTGCGTCATACTGACGCGCATTTTAGAGGGGACATTTCAGTCTATAATTTTCATGGAGACAGTTTTGTATTTCGTCGATCGTGTCGAAAATAATAAAAGTGAAAATGAGTGAAATTTCTGAAAAATTCGCTAGGTTTTGCAATTTTACTATGAAAAAGGCAAAAACAAAATTTTTGGGGTTTACGGTCAAGATGCTTTATCAAATGCAACAGAATGTAGATGGTTTGCTGGCTTCCGTTCTGGAAATTTCGATATTAACAAATTCACGTTATAAACGTCAGCTTTTCTATAGCGATGCGGTCGCACGTTCGCGGGGAGGATTACATTATGCAAAATTCTGCAAAGACATGTGTAAATAATTACACGAATTGAATGCCGCCCCTCAATTAGTCGCAATCTTCTCGATTTACAATACAACGCCCAGACGTGTGTAACATTGTCTTTTTATTTTTTTGTTGCAGGTATGTCGTTAAACATCATCAAGGTAGATCGGTGAGTTCGTCTTCCTATTGTTGTTGATACTATGACTGGCTGCGCCTTTGACAGCAAACACTTTGGATCGGGGCTGTCCTCGACGCAATTCGAATCCATATTTTCTGTTATGCTGCCTCGATCGGTTTAAAGTTGCATAACGAGTATGCCTGTTCTATCTGAACTCACTTAATTCTTTGTCTGCGAGTTTAATCCGATATTTTAGTTGGAGCAACGTTGAATTTCGGAAATTGGATTTTGCAAGAACGAAGAAGCATTTAAAGTTATTCAATAATAAATGTGGCAGACTATATCCAATTCTTGTCGTTGTCAGAAGCTGTAAAATGATTTTTATTAGTTTCTAAGGATACATACAGTGGCTCACGAAAGTATTCGGACACTTTTTAAATCTAAATAACTTTTTCAAAATCGAACGAAACGACTTGACTTTTCTGGAGCAACTAGAAGCATCGATTTACTAAACGATATGCAACAATAATTTTGAAATAATTCTAATTGGTAGAAATTACGTGGGAAAGTAGAAAAGACATATTTTAAAACATTTTTATTTCAACTCGTAATGAAAATTTTAAATATGCGTTTTTCAGAACTGTGTTAGTTATACACATGCTGAAAATTTTACTGAAATCGATTGATTGCATGCAAATATCAAGAACCCCAGTTTATGACTATTTGACTTTGCATGAGCGTGTCCATGGTCATTTCAATTCTCGGCCACCTGCGTAGGGTCGCGGTATAGGCAAAAGGGGTGAAGACAACCCTCAAAGGAATATCGTGTGTATTTGAACAATGAACCCATCTATAGTTATGATCAGCACATTTTTAAAAATTGATACTTTCAACGAACCTTTGCCAAACAATTCAAATTTTTAAGTGATTCCAACTGTTTTCAAGATCTACAAAATTTTATGTATAAATTGAAAACCTTGTTGCAAAAATGGTGGTGTTCGCAGAATCGTACGTAAAACTTCAACGAGTACAATATTACTGAAAAAAAGATTTGCTCGAACTTTACATCCAGGTTTTTAATTTCAGATTTAGAAAGCTACTTAATGCTTACTTCGATCGATCAGAATTTCAATGAGTAAAATTTGATTGATAAATAAACTTGTCCAGAAGATTGCAGCAGAGTTTTCAATTATTTATTTCCATTCAAAATGATACGTTAATTTCAGATTTAGAAAACTGTTTAAGTCTTCTTTCGAACGATCAGAATTTCAATGAGTAAAATTTTACCGATAAATAAACTTGTCCAGTTGATTGCAGCAGGGTCTTCAATTATTTCATTTCATCTGAAACGATGCATCAATGTGTCTACAATATCGTACCAAATGCGTTCATACAAATGATTTTTCATCTCATTTCATTTTCATTTTTATGATCAGTACAACGCATTAATATTAAACCAATTCGCTAATTTATACAGGACAGGGCAATGAATAATTTACAATAATGAATTTAACGAATTGTAACATAAAACGTATATTTTGATACGATGCATGAAAATACGATGTACAAATGTATTTAGGGAAAACTCATATATTGAATATGTTATAAAATGAGAATCTATTCTACCGTGAATGAAACGTGTAAATATACCATGTCGTGTTTGACATGATTTCAACCAGAAAAATCATATAAATATGTTGATAAAAGTCTCGTAATGAAATATATTTAAAATAATGTTTTGTCATTGAATTAGTACAAATAAACAATATTTGTACACGATACAACATACATTTACGCCACGAACTTTTTAACTTTTTTTTTTTATCACTGCACTATATATCACACTAAATAGCACATACTGATAAACAATTATGAAAATCTAAATACAAATGTGAAACAAAAGATCGTATCAAATAATAGAGAATTTAAGTATCGTCGGTTTGGATAATCGAGATATTACAGAATTGTCAATGGAACAAGAAAATGTGCTCCGAATTGTATAATGTTTCGGCTTATTTGAATCAGAGAAAAAAACACTTAAAACAACAAAATTTTGCCATTAACCCGTTGGCATACAATGATGTCCGTTAGACGTCATCCATTTCATGTGTCATTGTAGACTTTGACGTCTCAGAGACGTCAAAAACTGTTTCTGGCAGTCGCCGAAAATCGTGCATCGATTTCGATTCGCGTACCAAGGGATATAAAAAAAATGTTCATTCATCTGCTTGACATAACTGTTTATAATGCTTCTGTGAATGCAATTTAAATTTCGAAATGAAATGTTTTGTTCCCGAGCGTGCATACAACTGTTCAATTGAGCCCAGTTAAATTCCATTTTATTTGTACGCCAACGGGTTAATTATTATTCTCTCACAAATATGCCGGCGTCGATACTCTGTGTTCACCTAACTATTTTCTACCTTGTATACTAGCGATAGGAAATTAAAGGGGGAGTGATTTTTAGGAATTTTTTTCTCAATAACTACAAAACGAATCATTCTCAAACTTTCATGATATTATGTTCTATATTCAAACAATACAAAAAATTTTCTATTTTAATGATTAACCTATTGTTTTTCGCAATATTTATAAATCTTCACAGCTCCGCGCCACGCGCATCGTCAGTTTGTGTACATCCTAGAGCCTCTAATTTTCATCTGAAACAGGAAAACAAACGTTTTTTTTAATCCTTATAAAATTATCTCGACGATGAACTAAAAAAATTCCAACAAAAAGTACAAAAATTCTGAGCTTTATTGAATAAGTTACGATTTTTCGCTAAAAATTTCGACTTTATAATTTAAATTGAAAGGAAAAAATGCAATTATTTAGGAATTTTTTTAGTTCATCGACGACATTTTATCATTACCTAACGAAAAATCGCCTTAGTAGCTCAATTGGTCCAATAGATCGTTTTGTGTCGTGTACGCAAGATTCAGAAATACGATATTGAGAAAAACGCGTTTAAAGTTTGTGGACTGTTAGAGTAGTAGTTATTGAACACTTACTTCTGGAGGAAACTAATCCGCTATACGAGGGCCATATAGTAAGCCTTCTGTGGCTTCAAAAAATTCATTTTGCTCCATTTGGTGCATCCTACGAGAGATTCGTGCCTCTTTTGCGCTGCTTTATCTGCAGCGTTCCTGTCTCGTTATGCGCTGCACGTCATACGTATCGGCAAAGAATTTGCATTGTTGCCCGATATTAATATTTAATTCATTCATTATTTTTAATATAGCTGAGTAGCCCTCGTTAAAAATGCCAGCCGCAATAAAGACGGAGGTTTCGATAGTTTTTGCTCCGGAATTTAGATGCTTTGGATTTAGGCGCCAAACCGTTGAATTGAAAATTGCATTGCAATTCTGTGTGTCCACCTAGACGCCTGGTTAAAAATCCTCCTTTGTAAGTTCTTCATATATCGGTTTTAAATGTTTAAGGACATCTCGGTGAAGTGGACTAGGATGATTAAAATGATCAAACTCACCTTTCGCTTCAGCTTTGCGCCACTTGCACCTGACGCTTACCTGTTCGGCTAGTTGTATCTCCGAAAATACATAAAATTTTGCTCCGTAACTTTATACACGTATTCTAGTCTCATACTGGAATCAATTTCAAACAAAAATCGAAAATTTTCATCTTATAAAGTGTATTCCCCCCTTAAAGAAATTTAGTTTGTACGGGAAACATGTAACAATTTCTGTCGCGAAATCTCGGTTGCATACGTGTAACGAGACATTACCGTAAACGAAATAGCTCGGTTTATTGTTTGCAGGGGCAATAATTCCGTTCTCTGTTCTTAATCTCGTTCCCTTCTAATATACCGAACTCTCGGTGGATGACCACTTGACATGAGTAGGATCGTTCGCGTAAGCTCGATAGAGTTGAAAACGAATGACCATTGGCCGATACGATGTGCTTAGTCAGCTACTCGAGGAAGCACCTGCACATAATGTCCGACGTCGCAGCATGGATGTCCGTAGATAGTTGACTGCCTCTGGAAAATTCGGAATACTCGATTTCACGGACGACGAGGCTCGCGGCATTACGCGTTCGTTGCTCCTGCACAAGTCGAGAAACACCGGCGGATCCTGTTCCTCTTTTTTTCTTTTTTATTATCATTATTTTTTTTATATATTTTTTTCCGCTATCCCCCTCTCGCGAAATCTATCTGTTATCTTCTTCCGGTTCCGTGTCGCACGCTTTTCACGTTCGAATTAATCTAAAATTCAAACGTTACGTCGACTTCGAACAATAAAGCTCGATCCGATTCTCAAATTCCGTTGAACGAATTCGGCGCCAACGTAAATTTCGAAACGTTTCCGAGTTCTCGATTCCCCGGGAAAAATTTCCGCGACCGGAAAGAACGCGAGGAACGCGAGGCATTGCGTCAGGCAGCGTCGGGTGAATTTTTCGTCCCTCGGCTCGCCTCGAAATTTCGTCACTCGATTGCGATTCTACGCGATGCACGTGTATGCGCCGGGGATCAAAGGTTTCTAAACGGCGCATAATTTTGTAAGGTATGTTGGTTTATTGCTGGAGCTACGTTTTGCGTGGAAGTTTGCATTTGGAAACCCCACATTTGAACATTCCAATATAAGATATCTCTCCCTCTCTTTCTCTCTCTCCGCGCATTCCGCGGTGGTTAGTAAACATACGTAACGGTGAGTATTGGCAAGCGAGACCATTGCCAAGCTGTTTTCGTTGCGAGCGTTATCACGTGGAAAAACTATCGGCTAACTCAAGATTTAATTGGTTCCTTTTACAACCGTACGATTCTATCGAAACCGAAAACAATATTACACATGAAATAGTTATACCCTGTGCGAGAAAGAGAAACATGCATGGAATTTTAAAAAAATTTTTTAGAAGACACTGCTAAAAATACATATTTTCCTTGTAATTGCCAATGTTACGTTCCGAATAAAATACAATTTTTATGCTTCTTTTTATCGGCCGAAAACTGGGTTAATAATGCTACAGCATTCTGGGAACTCCCTAATCGTTTGGGACAGTGGTCTTTCAGCTGCTTTCTATTTTGGCTTCGCGAATATTATTAAATAGCGCAGTCCTTTTGTATGTGCAGTGTGCATAAAATGACACCGAGCACCTGGGTCGTGTAATAAACTACACAGGGTGAACCTATGTACATTTTATTACATTAAATTACAATGCTTGAGATTTCTCTATAACTGTATTTTCGCGTTTTCGTATAACGAGTTTTTTCTCTTGGTTCGTGATTTCTGTGATTTTAAACTTTTATTTATTTGCGCTTTCGGATGATTGAATTCTCGGATGTTCGGGATTTCTTCGGCTTAACCTGTTAGACACAGCTGAATTTTGCGCGGGGCTGTTTCTCTGTACGGCAGAGTTTAACGCTAATTACGTGTAAATGATGCAGCACTGCAATGTGTGACGGATCAACTGTATTTTCTTTCGATTAATACCGGCAATTTTATTTTTCATAAGAATTCTGAAGGCTTAGATATAACTAATTAAACCATGAATCCTTATGTAAAGTAAAAATTGAGAGAAACTAAACAACAATTTCTTTCTCTTATAACAACAATTTTATAAGCCTTAATATAACCACGATATTAACACTAAAACTACCGAACAATAAATCCAACGACATACAATGCTTCGTAATAGTAATTACAAAATGTCTATTAAAACTTCATACAATTCTTATCGTAAAGTATACGCCATTGAAGAAGTACATCCGAAAATTTCTGATGAAAACATTTTTATAACTTTAATAATTGCGAAAGGAAAAACTAGGGACCAGCCAAAATGACTGGTTTGGTAGTTTTTACCTGCTTTAAATTAGATCTATTCGTTTTTTGTTATAAATGCATAAAATTCGTAGTCTGATAGTTAGACCGTAATTGAGTCTAATTAGACGACTCGAACAATGAGTTCAATTATTGGGCTCGAAAAGCGAGACCACTGATTAAACTGCGAGTTTTATAATAAAAATGCATTTATAATAAAAATAGGTACGTGAAGTTTAAAACGATAAATAGATTAAATTGGACTTACTAAAATCGAACTATCTGATATCGAATTTTATGTTTTATAACATAAATGTGTCCTAAGAACGTTCATAAGACATAAGAAATTGCTGTTCCTTGAACATTCGAAATTTAAGTTTTAATGGCATCCTAGGAATGTTTTGAATGGACGTAGGACGTTCGTACAAAAACTGGACATGAACGAACGTCCTCTGGACATACGGTGCTGTCTGGGAACAAATTTTATCATGTTATTCTTGTAAGACAAAACAAACTAGTCTTAACGAAAGAAAGAAATTTGTACCTTGCTTCTTGAAACGTACAGAGGCTCGCGAAAGTATTTGGACACATTGCATATCATTTAGTAAATCGATGTATCCAATTGCTCGAGAGAAGTTTGGTACAATCTTAAAAAAGTTATTTAGATTTAACCTCTTAGGCACTGCTGAATTTTGGACGGGGCTGTTTCTCTGCACGGCAGAGTTCAACGCTAATTACGTGTAAATGTTACAGCACTGCAATATGTGACGGATAATGCTGTTCTCTACACGAGTACATTGGAATGAAGTGTTTGATCATAAAATTATAATTTTTCTTAAAGATACGATACACGTACGTTGACTTTAACAATTTACTTTAATAATTCATAATACAATTTGAGTGGCGTCGTTCAAAGAGATGGCATCCGCGAAAGCCACTATAGTGGCGCATAGTGCCTGAGAGGTTAAACTTCTGGTTGTTCGCTCTTTGGCATGATCGAATTCTGTCCGAGTCTTTTCGCGGTTTTGTCCGTTGTCGGCTCGGTTTGCTCGTGATTGGTAGAGGATTGTTTGAGGTAGAAGAATGTAGTCCTTTTTAATTGGTTGTGGAAATGATAGAAGAAGTGTGCTTCAAGGCGTGTGCCCGAAGGAGTATACAGTGACTCTTATTAATATTCAGATATTGTGCTATTCAAAAAATTGTTGTTGGCTTCGATCGTTTGCAATAGTAAATTTGGAGTTATTGTTTTATAATATAACAGAATATTCATTGTAGTTTGTAATATGAGATAGGAAAGAAAGTTCATCCAGATACAATACGTCGGGTGTTGAAAACAGATGGATATAATGGTAGAGTAGCGCGTAAGAAACCGTATATAAATGAGGCGAATCGCAGAAAAAGATTAGCTTTTGCAAAACAATATGTTCATGAGGAAAAAACTTGGTGGAATAATGTAATTTTCGCTGATGAAAGTAAATTTAATCTGTTTAAAACTGATGGACGAAAAT
>CM052089.1:8956538-8969506 GCA_028453745.1 Agapostemon virescens
GATTATGGTATGTCAATTGCTATTGAGCTCAAAAGTCGAAATCTCGGAGGCGCACGTGTCTACAAAGGATACCTAATAAATCGGCGTCCCAAGCTCTGGCAAAAATACTAATTAAAACATCTGGCGTTTCAGATGGACGGTTACTCAAATATAGCGGAACTCAGGCGTCCGTACCGTCAACCTCTTCGTTCATTTAAAATATCCTCAAGACGATATTCGATTCCGGGTCCGGTGCCCTTGTTTTTCTGCGATACTATATTATATTCAGCAGATTCGTTAAGAAAACCAATGAACGTTTACAACGTATGTCACGTAAACTCCTGTACCTCGCAGTGAACGCAGACAATTTTCATTTCACAGAATATCATCATAGTTTAATCATGTGTTAAGTGTTTAAGCGGACCCGATAATTTCCATTTGGGCGTAAACATCTTTCATCAATGAGCACGTACAAGAATATTTGTAAACCATGATTAGTTTCTTAATTTGCCGTCCACCCCGCATTGATGGGGCGAAAGCAGCTTCGAAATATCCCCAAGATTGTATATAAGATTTTAAATATTTTCTTTAGCTACTCGTTGTTCAGAAACAAGCAAATGAGCTCATAATTAATTAAATGGCTTATATGTCGCCGTCGCTGAATGTGTTAATATATTGTAATATAAAATCAGTATAGTTCTTTACTGTGGTAGCTGAGAGCAGACATACGATTGGAACGGTAAAAAGGTTTTGATGGCTGAGTGTAGACATACGATCGTAAAGGGTTAACGAATCTGATTTTGAGTTTGTACCCCGATATACAGGGTGAGGCACTTAAAACCGGTAAATAACTTGGCTGCTATTGATGATAGGAGAAAATGCACCAATCTAAAATTATTTGATCGTCCGATGTTGCTAGTTTTTTTTATAGGGTGAGGCGTCAAGGAGATACGAAGGTCATTAAGGTATTAACTACTGCCACCTACGATAGCTCCGAAAGTATGGCAGTAGTAGAAAAGTTTTCGAAATGAAAGTTTCATCGGACAGCAATGGCCGTAATGTGGCGTTAATCTTTCGTTGCTAGATGGAGTCGCTTCAGTGATACTTGGATGACCTTTGTTTTTTAACAGGTACAAATGTTAGATTACATTGCAAAGCATATAGCTATGAAAACAATCGCTTTTACAGCCTCGGTAGTTTCCACAGTTCTTCTGCAATACATTCCCGTTGTAATCATGATAGAAAATAAATAATGGTTTAAATACAGAAGTGTTTAAGTGCTTACGGGCTACTATGTAAACTGAAATACACGGCTACACGTGCAGTTAATCCTACTGCAACGCTCTGGTAATTGTTCTAGCAATATTTTGAGAATTAAATTGGATGAAATCCAATTAAGGGAAAGACTTGCCTACACGAGAATTGTTATATACGGAGCGTTTCATTTATTTGAATATCTAAAGTTGTTAGCGTGAAAGTTAGTATGATTTAAATAGTTTTCTTGCGAACGAATTTGTAGAAGAAATTTTTAAGCCAATGTGACTTTTTAATCGAATTATCGACTACGTTTTCTATACTTTCATAATCCTTATTAGATGGTGTAACTTTTATTTGATATATTTTTCAAAATTTTAACGGCTTTTCGTTTTCATAACAGTTTGTTATCGCCGTAAAATGTTTATCTCGTTTAATATGTACATACGTTTACCTCCGCTGTGATGTTAAATAAAATTTTCATAACGCTGGATAGTTATGAATATAGTATAATAGCTGGCAGGATACGGTTCAAGTATGCATAATTTACTCTTTGATTAGCGAAATATCGAAAGAATTGTTATCAGCAAACAATTTTTTTTTTAAACATACTCTGTCGATGCGGCTTTATATATCCAACAAACTCGATATACAAATTAGGTAATTCATAAACATCGAATGATATTTTGCTGTGCGTACCACTCGTCGGTCGTTCGAGGATGTTCTATCTCGCGGTGCAGCGTTCATTTCAAATAATTTTAATTTCATCAATTTTAAAGTGTCCTCGTTAAAAACGAAAAAACACGCCCGTAAAGGGAACACTTGGGGTTATAGTCTTGTTTTGTTTTTCAAATTTTAAAAAATTAACCTATGTTATAAAAATATTGCATTCGTTTAAAACAACTGCAAAATAAATGGTGAGTGAATCTTTTTTTTTCAACGGATAAACAGTTTCATTAGACACCTCTGTTTTCAACTACAAGCTCTTCAACTCCATTTTCATTGGTTTGTTAGTTCAGTTCTTATAATTTATTGAAGAAGAAAGGTTAATCAATTAAAGCTCTGCAAATCTATGAAACTAACAATTTCCATGATATCGAAAAACCGGTTTACATACGTATATCATTAACCCTTATTTCCTAAAACACACACACCATACCACTCATTCCCAATCGCACCGGTGGCTTCAAACGCACCGCACATCTAACATAACGCGTTTCAATCACGCAACGCGGAACGCTTGACCGTTTGTCGCAGGCCGATTCTTTCATGCCATGTATCGGTCACATCGAGCCTCAGCCATACCGTGTCTCAATTATGCCGCTTCTTCCAAACATTGTCGCAGTCGCATCAAACTTCAATCACTCCGCCACCGGTCATATCCCCCCCCCCTCTCTCTTTCTCTCTCGCTCCACGCAGGCACACTTTTCACAGCCTACAATTGTAACGTAAATTTCGAAATAAACTGTTCTGTTTCCGAGCGTGCATATACAGTGAATCACTTTAATATTCGGACACTATACAATTTTCACTTTGCCGCATTGTAATTTTGTTCACGATGAAGAAAAAAAAATTGATTCTAAATTACATTACTGTATAGGGTCTAGTTAATAAAAGCATAATTTTTATTTATATAATTATTAACGTTTACTAAGTATTCTATTTTAAACGAAACAATGTCTAGTTTTAACGTGACAATAATATTCGGACACCTCGGAATGAAACAATTTGCGTGAGCTAGTGTGATATTTAACACGTTAACTGCCGAACTGACAACGTCAACAAATTCCACAAGACCAAAGCAATTTATTTAATAAAGCAACAATGTCAAAATTCAAAATGTACGACGAATGGTCACTTTCAACCTTCTTATATTCTCCAGACATCAACTAATTTGAGTGCAACGAATATATTAATGTAAAAATATACTTTTAAACATGGAAAAATAATTCTGTCACCCACACGTGGGTGACATGGCAGTCAAAGTGTTAATGCGATTACGAGATACGTATACAAACATTACAGTCTGTGTAAACTGTCTCGAGCCTCAGAAAATTAGTTGTGTTTAGATATTTACTAAGTTCACTGGTAATAATCGGACGTAAGAGAAACACTTCATACAACGTACGCCAACTTGTCATTTTTCACAATGCAAAAGGTGAATCGTGAAGGAAAATTGCAGCAATGCTTAAAATTAGTAAAAGTACAGTGTGAGATATTATTAAAAGATTTAAGTATGAAGACCGAATACAATCTATTTCGCAAAGAGGCCAACCAAAAATTTTGGACACGCGAGATAAAAGAAAAATTATAAGAAAAATAAAGAAAGATCCTACATTAAGTGCACCAAAATTAGCTGCCGAATTATTAGAAGAGACTGGAAAGAAAGTGCACCCCCAAACAATACGCAGAGCATTAAAATAATGTGGTTATAATGGACGAGTTGCTCGGAAAAAACTGTATGTGAATGAAACGAATAGAAAGAAAAGATTAAACTTTGCAAGAGAATTTGTTTTAAAAGAAGAGACGTGGTGGAATGACGTTATTTTTAGTGATGAGAGTAAATTTAACAATTTTGGATCGGATGGGCGAAGAATGGTGTGGCGAAAGAAAAATGAAGAATTAAAAATTAAAAATACGAAGCCGACTATAAAGCACGGAGGTGGAAATGTACTTGTATGGGGATGTATCTCAACATTTGGAACGGGTGAATTAATTTTTATTGATAACATAATGGACAAAAATGTATACCTGAACATTTTAAAAAGTAATTTACGTAAAAGTGCAATAAAAATGGAGATTCAGAATACATTCAAGCATTATCAAGATAATGACACCAAGCATAAGGCACGTATCGTACAGGAATATTTGCTGTATAATTGTCCAAAATTATTACAACCACCACGTCAGCCCCCAGATCTGAATCCTATAGAGAATTTATGGGATGAACTAGACCGACGAATTAGAACAACTTCAATATCATCTAAAGAAATGTTAAAAGAACGACTGAAAGAGGAATAGAATAATATTAGTACAGAATATTTGAAAAAAATAATTTGCAATATGCCTCAACTATTAAAAGAGGTCATTCGTCAAGAAGGATATCCTACACTATATTGAATTACTTTTCGTTTGTAAAAATTAGTACAAAAACTATCAGTTTTTAAAAGTGTCCGAATATTATTGTAACCTGAAAACCAAACATTGTTTTGTTTAAAATAGAATATTTAATAAACGCTAGTAATTATATGAATAAAATTTATACTTTTATTAACTAGACATTATGTAGGAATGTAATTTAGAATTAATTCTTTTTTCCTTCATCGTGAACAAAATTACAATGCGACAAAGTAAAAATTTTATAGTGTCCGAATATTAAAGTTACTCACTGTAACTGTTCAGTTGAGCCAGTTCAGTAATATTCTTCGGACGCTTCAAATTCCGTTTTATTTGTATGTCAAGGGGTTAAAGCATCGCAACATATTCGGATTTGAACAAAATCCGGAAAGAGTCCGCTCAAAGTGACCCATTTATTTTTTAATTTAATTCGGCTATTCCATCGAAGAGAGCATTACCGTATGTATGTAGCGGACCCCTTGGAGAAAAGACAATCGGACCCAGGTAGGAGTATGTTGTGTGGGCTGGGAAATTTGGTCGCCAGGCCCAAGCTTTTCCCGAGCGCACACTTAGTTGCTGGATGTCGATTCCTACCTGGTGTGCACATTTAGCGAGCAGGTTCGAGGTTTTTCCACATTTAGCCGCCAATCCTCGATTTTCACCACGACACGGCTGATCGGTCCAAGGACACGAACTTTTTCCAAGGGGCCCTTACAGGAAAACGACATCCCTACCCCAGAAGTTTCCTAGTTCGAAAGAAATTTCTGAGGGACACGGGGATAGATGAAAGCGGAATTCTGACGGATGAAAGAGTCGTTCATCCGCAGAGTAGCACCGACGTATCGCTATCAGTTCGTTCTTTTGTTTTTGTTACGTAGTTGTGTTTTTTCCGTTGTCTGTAAATAAGCTGTTGTTGTTTAAATTGGGCGAGTTTTATTCATACCCGAAGAACAATTCGTCTAAACCGTAGTTATTCGGCAATTTCTCCCACTTGATGTCTAACCTCGAATGACGCCGGGGGTAGCGTGGTGTGAAATCAGTGATGAAAGTGTTAGCATGCGAGGCCAAAGTACAGAGAATTTTCTGGACTGCGCACGTGTCATCGGGACGGAAATTCGTAGTTCTCTCGGTAAAAGTCGCTCGTACGGAAAATCGGGGCGATATGGCACGGCATAGTACGACGAGAATTGAAGGGGTGAGGTCGAGGGGTCGCTTGGGACCGTACCGGGTTGCTCACAGATCGCGATACGGGCTATTAAGTGTATGCAAAGCAGAGTTAATTTCATTGAACTTTCCGGTGGCTCCAGCGCGTGCAAACTTTTACCTCGGAGCCATGAAATGTGGGGGTTTAAACGGCCATCAGGAGAATACATAATGAGGATGAGAAAACTATACCCGGGGTACAGTGGCTGCGAAGTAAAATACCTGATGGCACACGGCGTCGTGCTTAACTCGCTGGATACATGGCTCGCGCCTCCACTTGACGGAAGTTACTGTATTACAGTGCATTACGAGCCGGCGTTGGCGGGAGTGACGAGCTTCCGTGTCATTCTTTTGCCTCCAGTTGCCAGTTGCCAGTTGCCAGTTGCCGCGCCACCGCCATGCCGGAACACGATTTATATAGAATCACTTTGCCAGGGAACTTTCTAATTGAATGTCAACGGCACGGACAGGGGGTTGATAAAATTGTTTACGGAAAACTTTTTTTTTTAACGGACGTCGTTTCGCCGATTAGTTTCACGTCTTGGAACGAATCATGTTTAATCGTTCGACGGAGGTGCGTGGGCCGATTTTCATACTGACTACTAATCTTTTGCATTCGAATGGTGACTCTGGGGCACCACTAAAAATAGCAACGCCATTATTTGAAATAATTTTTACATCACTGTGCTTGTATCTAGGAAAGTGATAACAGTTTCACTGTTGTAAAGACGAATGATAGTTAAAACCTGAATATGCATAAGAGGAAATAAATCACGTAAAGTGAAATTTTCGAGACCAGAAGACGTGCTTTGGTTTTCGAAGGTAAAACAGCTTCGAGTGCAAAGGGTTAAAATTGATATTCATCTTTTGGGGTTCGAAGCTGTTTGTTATTGTGTTGGACAGGGTTCAGTATCATTAGCGAGCTTTAGTCTGGTCATACGTCTCACTGCACTTGTAAGATGATGTGAGGGAAAGAAAAGGCGATAGTCAGAATGACCGGTAGACGAATCTTAATACGAATTTGTGAACTTTAACCCCTCGGCGTACAATGACGTCTGTTAGACGTCATCCATTTTATATGCTATTGTAGGACTTTGACGGTGAAAATCGTGCATCGATTCTGTTTCATTTAAAACGTTCAAGATGCTCTTCCCTCCTTTCTCCGCAACAGTACCGATAACAAAATTGCATCGGCATGTCAGTAAACCAAAAAGAAATATATTGGAAGTATTATTCATTGTCAGTATAACAGCGAACCCCACAAGACGAGTGTCATATTAAATATTGGGTAGTCAGAAATGAATTTTATTCAAGTATATATTCAACATTATTATCTATGACCTTTTGCCATTTTTAAGGTAGAGCCATAATCCCATTGGAATAAAACTTCTGTGATTTATCGGCTAAAGACTTTGCCAAGTGATTTTCACAGTTCTTTTTTTAATCCAACTTTTTCACCATCGAGGTAGTTTTGCAGTCAGTGAACCAAAAAGAAATAGATTAGAAGCAGTATTCCCTGTCAGTATAACAGAATGACATAATTATATTATAAGTATAAGGAATGTCATATTATATATTTGGATTTGAATCCTTACTACAAGTCTGAGTTAAATGTATTGTATGAAACGTAATAATAATATAATGATGTATTATACCTTCCACTGACAAAAGAGAACATCTTGCAAAGAGATGTCATGTGTTTGTAAAAAATAATGTAAGAAGCGCAACAACTTGGCAGTGTAAAAAATATCTAGTTCGTTTACGTATTCCAAAATACTTTGAAATGTATCATACTTTACAGAATTAATAATTCATTATTGTATAATGTTACTTAATTACTGTCCATTAACATAATATATCAACCTGGGTAAATATTATATAGCAATGTAAATTTCGAATTAAAATGTTCTGTTTCCGAGCGTGCATATGACTGTTCGGTGGAGCCAGTTAAATAGTATTCTTCGGACGCGTCTAATTCCATTTTATTTGTACTTCAAGGGGTTAATAAATATATACACTCCTGACTAGATCATCGTACGTTACAATGATACTTTAAATTAAAGTTGTTAAATAGACAGCGTAGAAGTAAAGTTAAACTATTAGAGGCACAGCCCTTAAAATAGAATTGAGAAAACAGCCTTTAAAAAGGAAATGGAAAAACAGCCGGTGACAAACAGGTATCATCCGGGTGAGCTTATCTTTAATTTCTCAATAACGCTATCGGATACCGAAAAGGATTAAATCGGACACTGTTTTGTATTTAAAGCGGTTTATTTTAAGATTCAGTTCGTACCCAGTTCGCAACAACAATTTAGGGATTACTACAGCACGGCGCGTAGATCGACTGTTAGGTTTTTCAATTAAAGGTTTCGTTCTCGATGGACTTCGGATACTTAACACTTTGCGGTCGTATTAAGTTTATACGTAGGTGTCATGCTGGTCGAAATTAATTTTCGTTGAACGAACGATAATATATAATGTGCAGGCTTATGAAGGAAAAACAAAATTTATGAATTCTTTTTTCAACTTTACATACATGTAATACAATAAATACTACGCATCTCCAAAGCTTGTCGACTTAACACATTGAGCGTCGGCCCCGCGATAGTGCGAGTTTTGTAAGTTTGCCACTTGAATTGAATCCGAAAGCTTGAACGATTCGGTTTCTATTAAATTGTACATGACGAATATTCAATCAAAATGCACTGTTTTACGAAACTGTATATGGCTTTAAATATTTTCTTATGCTACTCGTTGTTCAGAAACAAGCAAATGAGCTCATAATTAATTAAACGGCTCATATGTCGCCGGCGCTGAATGTGTGAAAATATAAAATGGAGAAACAACAGCCGCGAGCGTCGCAATGACCGAATACTTATATATATGTTATAATAATAATAATACTTAAATACTAGTGCTTATTGATGGGGCGTAAACGTCTTCCATCAATGAGCACTTAGAAGAATGTTTGTAAACCATGATTGGTTTCTTAATTTACCGCCCACCCCGCACTGGTAGGGCGAAAGCAGCTTCGAAATGTCCCCAAGATAGTACGTCTCAGGTACGGTCCCAAGGGTGGTCGCGTACTTGCTACTACCTGGCGGTTCACATTTCGAAGATTATGGTATGTCAATTGCTATTGAGCTCAAAAGTCGAAATCTCGGTGGCGCACGTGTCTAAAAATGACAATCCCTAATAAACCGGCGTCTTAAGCTCTGGCAAAAATACTAATTAGAACATCTGGCATTTCAGATGGACGGTTACTCAAATATAGCGGAACTCAGGCGTCCGTACCGTCAACCTCTTCGTTCATTTAAAATATCCGCAAGACGATATTCGATTCCCGGTCCGGTGCCCTTGTTTTTCTGCGATACTATATTATATTCAGCAGATTCGTTAAGAAAACCATTGAACGTTTACAACGTATGTCACGTAAACTCCTGTATCTCGCAATGAACGCAGACAATTTTCATTTCACAGAATATCATCGTAGTTTAATCATGTGTTAAGTGTTTAAGCGGACCCGATCATGTTCATTTGCGTAACCGTAAAAAGAAAATACGTCTGTTATCCGAGGTTTCGAAACTAATTTGAAAGAATGGCACACAACGAAAGAAACGGTTAATCTGATTAAATTCGTTCGACAGTACTGGTTACGTTCCGTTTTCCTCTTTGCTTATCCATGGCGCAACGGTTGCACAAGTTCATAGTGCCTCCCATAAAGCGTGATCCTTATGTAATAAGATTACGTTATTATACAACGACGATACCACTGGTCTGTAGAAAAAAAAGAGGATCATGGAAATTGCTTTGGGCGCGATTAACGATCCATAACAGGTAGATGAAACAGAACTATTTACCAACCGGTTTCGTATCTTTTCTTTTCGCGATATACTATTCATAGCGGGGAACTTGCGTAACCGACGACAAATTCACGTTATAAACATCAGCTTTTCTATAGCGATGCGGTCGCACGTTCGCGGGGAGGATTACATTATGCAAAATTATGCAAAGACATGTGTAAATAATTGCACGAATTGAATGCCGCCCCTCAATTAGTCGCAATCTTCTCGATCTACAATACAACGCCCAGACGTATGCAACATTGTCTTTTTATCTTTTTGTTGCAGGTATGTCGTTAAACATCATCAAGGTAGATCGGTGAGTTTGTCTTCCTATTGTTGTTGATACTATGACTGGCTGCACCTTTGACAGCAAACACTTTGGATCGGGACTGTCCTCGACGCAATTCGAATCCATATTTTCTGTTATGCTGCCTCGATCGGTTTGAAGTTGCAAAACGATTACGCCTGTTCTATCTGAACTCACTTAATTCTTTGTCTGGGAGTTTAATCCGATATTTTAGTTGGAGCAACGTTGAATTTCGGAAATCGGATTTTGCAAGAACGAAGAAGCATTTAAAGTTATTCAATAATAAATGTGGCAGACTGTATTCAATTCTTGTCGTTGTCGGAAGCTGTAAAATGACTTTTATTAGTTTCTAAGGATACATACAGTTGCTCGCGAAAGTATTCGGACACTTTTTAAATCTAAATAACTTTTTCAAAATCGAACGAAACGTCTTGACTTTTCTGGAGCAACTAGAAGCATCGATTTACTAAATGATATACATCAATAATTTTGAAATAATTCTAATTGGTAGAAATTACGTGGGAAAGTAAAAAAGACATTTTTTAAAACATTTTTATTTCAACTCGTAATGAAAATTTTAAATATGCGTTTTTCAGAACTGTGTTAGTTATACGCATGCTGAAAATTTTACTGAAATCGATTGACGCGGGAAAAAATGATACGTGTGGAAATATGTAAGAATTTGTGGAGTTTAACCTCTTAGACACGGTTGAATTTTGTGTGGGGCAGTTTCTCTGTACGGCAGAGCGCATTGGAATGAAGTTTTTGATAACTAAATTATAATTCTTCTTAAAGATATGATTCATATACTTTTACTTTAATAATTTTGAAATGAAGTTTTTCATAACTAAATTGTAATTTTTCTAAAAGATATGATGCATATATTTTAACATTAATAATTTACTATAATAATTAATAATAGAATTGAGTGTGCTCAAGCTACTATAGTGTCACATCGTGCTTAAGAAGTTAAGCAGAAACTGACCAAGAATCGTGAAAAATTGCGATTTTTACCATTTTCGATGGCACGTAGCTCGTGCGTATGTCGATCGATTTCAATGAATATTTCTGCATGTGTATAACTATCACAGGTCTACCAGATGCATCTTTAAAATTTTTAGTACGTGGCTGAAATAAAAAATATTTAAAAAGTTCCTATTTCATTGGTCATGTAATCCATATCAATTCCAATATTTACAAAATTCATTTTGCATATCATTTATTAAATCAATGCAACTAATTGCTCAAGAAAAGTCAAGACGTTTGGTCCAATCTTAAAAAAGTTATTTCGCTTTGAAGAGTGTCCGATTACTTTTGTGAGCCACTATGTGTTTTACCTTTATTTCAGCCAAAAATTATTTCTTTCAATAATTCTTTCAAACGAGGCTTAACTTATCAAACTAAATTCTCCGAAAATGAAGGAATATTTAAGGCAGTTAGAAATAAACGAACAGAATGTACATTCAATTTTTGTGTTACTCAAAATTTGCAAATGGATTGATGTATTACCAGTGATACACATGTACGCTTTACATTCATTACAGTAGAACCGACTCGTTTTAACTTATTTGAAGTACCATACATGATCTATGCATACGAACAAATAGAATTCCTTTTTTCTACAGCTTTTAAACTAACTTTAGAGCATGTGGTAAATTTTCGAAATCGTTAATATCTTTTCTCCCATGCTGGATGTAATCGGTAATGTAAATTATATTGTAGTGTAATTCTTCTTTTTTTTACATTTATTTGTAGCTGTAATATAAATTTTGATTTAAAACCAATTAATGTAAAATGGCAGTAGTTACCAATTAATATGCAATTAACCTCGGCGATAGTCTTCGTGGATACACACATAACAATTAAAACATAAATTTATGTAAAAAGGTGCAGAAGATTGATCCACTAAATTGAACTACAACGTAAATAAAATAGTTTCAATTTTTTATTTAAATACTGTTGCGCAAGACAGACAAACGTCGTTTTCTTTCAATTTAGTATTTTTCTATACGCGTCGAGTAACTATGATTTTCAAAGTTACGATAACTATAAAGTAGTTACATAATCTGCAGCAAATTCCTGTAGTTTCATACCTTTTTATGCCAAGTTACTGTACCTTAACCTTTTAGGCACTATGCGCCACTATAGTGGCTTTCGCGGATGTCATCTTTCTGTACGACGCGCTACTATAGTGGAATTCGCGTTGTACCGTGTTTTAAGACGTACTATACTCAATTGTATTATTAATTATTAAAGTAAATTGTTAAAGTCAACATACGTGTATCATATCTTTAAGAAAAATTATAATTGTATGATTAAACACTTCATTCCAATGTACTCGTGTAGAGAACAGCATTATCCGTCACAATTTGCGGTGCTGTATCATTTCTCTGCCGTACAGAGAAACAGCTTCGCGCAAAATTCAGCCGTGCCTAAGAGGTTAAATCTAAATAACTTTTTTAAGATTGCACCAAACGTCTTGACTTCTCTCGAGCAATTGGATACATCGATTTACTAAATGATATGCAATGTGTCCAAATACTTTCGCGAGCCTCTGTACGTTTCAAGAAGCAAGGTACATATTTTTTTCTTTCGTTAAGACTAGTTTGTTTTGTCTTACAAGACTAACATGATAAAATTTGTTCCCAGACAGTACCGTATGTCCAGAGGACGTTCGTTTCATGTCCAGTTTTTGTACGAACGTCCTACGTCCATTCAAAACATTCCTAGGACGTCGTTAAAACTTAAATTTTGAATGTTCAAGGAACAGCAATTTCTTAAGTCCTATGAACGTTCTTAGGACACATTTATGTTATAAAACATAAAATTCGATATCAGATAGTTCGATTTTAGTAAGTCCAATTTAATCTATTTATCGTTTTAAACTTCACGTACCTATTTTTATTATAAATGCATTTTTATTATAAAACTCGCAGTCTAATCAGTGCTCTCGCTTTTCGAGTCCAATAATTGAACTCATTGTTCGAGTCGTCTAATTAGACTCAATTACGGTCTAACTATCAGACTGCGAATTTTATGCATTTATAACAAAAAACGAATAGATCTAATTTAAAGCAGGTAAAAACTACCAAACCAGTCATTTTGGCTGGTCCCTAGTTTTTCCTTTCGCAATTATTAAAGTTATAAAAATGTTTTCACCAGAAATTTTTGGACGTACTTCTTCAATGACGTATACTTTACGATAAGAACTGTATGAAGTTTTAATAGACATTTTGTAATTATTATTACGAAGCAATGTATGT
>CM052089.1:8969606-8983153 GCA_028453745.1 Agapostemon virescens
TTTTATGCATTTATAACAAAAAACGAATAGATCTAATTTAAAGCAGGTAAAAACTACCAAACCAGTCATTTTGGCTGGTCCCTAGTTTTTCCTTTCGTAATTATTAAAGTTATAAAAATGTTTTCATTAGAAATTTTCGGATGTACTTCTTTAATGACGTATACTTTGCGATAAGAATTGTATAAAGTTTTAATAGACATTTTGTAATTATTATTACGAAGCAATGTATGTCGCTGGATTTATTGTTCGGTAGTTTTAGTGTTAATATCGTGGTTATATTAAGGCTTATAAAATTGTTGTTATAAGAGAAAGAAATTGTTGTTTAGTTTCTGTCAATTTTTACTTTACATAAGGATTCATGGTTTAATTAGTTCTATCTAAGCCTTCAGAATTCTTATGAAAAATAAAATCGCCGGTATTAATCGAAAGAAAATACAGTTGATCCGTCACACATTGCAGTGCTGTATCATTTACATGTAATTCGCGTTGAACTCTGTCGTACACAGAAACAGCCCCGCGCAAAATTCAGCCGTGCCTAAGAGGTTAAAAGTGTGTAAAACAATCTAGGAAAACAGCGAAAACAAGAGGAGTAATTCCAGTTTCGGAATTTCTCGGAGGCAATGAAAATAATGTACATTAAGGAACGTGCATGGAATCCGAAAGGAATGAAGTAGCGGGTCTAGTAACAACACGAATCATTACGATGACTCAGATTACAATTTAATAATAATCTATTTATGCTTGAACGTCGTTACTAGGAGAAATACGATTACTACTATCCCGGGTCCGTTACCAAGTATCCCCCAGCTATTAGGATCGCATGACTGTTATTTATTATCCTATATTTACACTGGAGACCGTTATTAACGGCTCATATGAATGTTGCTTACTTGCTGAATGAGCATTAATTAATCAAAACGCATATAATGTTGGATAGGCGAGGCACCAATATCCGATACAGGTCAGGAAAGATCATTGTGCGATTACCGATCAGAATCGACCGTAGACACAGTTGGACGACGAGTTCTCTTATGCAAGAAATGACAGGTTTTCACGATATAGCCCCATTAACACCAAGCTATAACGACTTGCGGTCGTTAAACCTGCTTACTGCACACTTACCTGCCTGTGATCGCGGTATTCTTCTTTGTAGTTTAGTAGACTCGTATTCTCAAACGATCGGAGCTCCACAAATGACGCTTGACGAAACCCATGCGATACATTACGAAAAGATATTGTCTCCAGATGACGTATCGTAAATTTCAAGTAACTTGAAAATAGTAAACGCGAAACACTCGAGAGCTTCTAGAAGAATTGATAGCCTCCAACCCAGTCGTTTCAAGGAGGAGATTACACGGTAGAAAATCTGATTTGTTGAAATTTTTGACTTAATTCAACGTTTCGTTTTATCGTTCATCTTTTTTGAGGATGCGTTACTTTTCCAATAGGAATAAAATTGTGACACATGTTTATTGTAACAATTTCAAGTCCGCAAGTATAAAATAAGAAGTACATTTATTTAGCATAACAAATACAGTAATCATCGATTGCAATTCAGATCAATATCAGATCAAATCAGTTTCTAGCTTGGAGTAAACTTTTAAATAAATTTGATATAATATTCTTTTTAGAATGTGTAGAATGTAATTTGAAATTTATTGGGATATGGGTATAAAATAAAACTCCACTCTATTGTAAAATATGAAATAAAATTATATATTTTAATCGCTTCTCTAAAAGCACGTTATGAGACATGTCTTTACTCTACGAAAGAAACGTTGCTACAGACAGACACTAGAGATCGATACTCAGGAGGAACGGTCGAATATAAACAGTTGAAGATCGAGGGTCCCATGCCGGGAAAATATACAATGTATGCATATATAGGTTCAACAGCCGGTTTATTCGATCCTTCCTAGTAAAGAAATAATAGATTTATTTTATAGATAAAATTTATAATAAAATTCCAACAAAATTCGATCATTTTCCAAGCACTTTTTCCATTTGATACAGTTTTGATAAAACGATACTAATGTAGCAATCAGGTAGCAATATTCAACGATGTTTTAAGGCGACACTAAAAAATTACCATGCTGTTATTTAAAACAACTATTGCATCGTTATATTTGCTTTTAAGAAGCCGGTAAAATTTGAAGCGTCGCTCGTACGAGTAATAATAAGATACATATTCACGAAAAGGAACGAATACAGAATACGAACATGCAGAATGAAACTATCGTTCGTAGTTTCGATTGTAGAGACTCAACTGATTGTCTCAACATTTTGAAGAAAAAACTTCATTCCAATGTTCTCTGCTGTACAGAGAAACTGCCCCGCACAAAATTCAACCGTGCCTAAGAGGTTAAACAAGACATTTCTTTTGACCTAGAATATTTTCATTCTACGGGATCTATTTTCAATTATGCACATAAAGTTTTTTACTATTACTCGTCCTTATAACGGTTACATTTTAATCAATTTCTTCGATACAGACATAGCGACGAATAAAATACTATTTTTTAATTTAATACAGAAATTAAATTATTTGAAAGTAAAACGTCTGATAAATATAATAATTGTTACCTAATAGAAGTAAACAGAGTTCCATTTCACCTTTCTGTTAAACACTTCTCGCTCGACAGTTTACGCGATTTCGTTGGTGTTTATGCTCAATAAGAATGATTTCCGTTAATTACAACAGGAAGAAGCCAAATGGAAATTCCAATTTTTCCTTTTATAATTTTAGCAAGCTGAATCTTAACGTATTCTTTTGATCTGCCTATTGCTTTGAATCGAATTCGTTCACTTGTGCCGTAAATGCATAAAATTCGCAGTCTACTAAGCACATGTTAGGTGAAGCATGTTTTTTCGAATAATTCTCCAAGTCTCGGTTGAGTGTGTCTTAATAAATGTATGTGTGACAAAATAGTAGTAGGACAGTAGGTCAGAGTAGAGTAGGGTAGAGTAAACCAAGCCACGTACTTCGCTATTAGATCGTTACCGTTTTATAGGCATTCCCGGTACTCACATTGTGGCACAAACAGCAGCGTGCGAACATAAAAATTAAGTTTCGGTAAATATCCGTGTGTACGAATCGTCGAGCATCGATTCGGCTTGTAGCATCAGCTGTGCCGAAAATGATCCCACAAGTTATGAAACGTCCTGTATATCATTCTTTATAACACGCGGAAATCTTGGAGGAAATAAGGAAGTGTGTGGGGAAAGATAGTGAAAGCAAAGGTGAGAGTGGGAAGGCTCTTCGACATGAATTGTGTTGGCGAGGGTTTGGCAAGCAGATGCTCGTTTCAGTATTTTTACTCCTCAATTTCAGATCTCTTGCTTACGTAGCTGCAAGCGGGGTACAGTTTTCACGGTCTAAACTCGAAATTGTAGATCTGTTTATGCAATCGTAGAAGTATATTAAATGTCACGGACAAACTGCGCAGTTTCGCGCGTTTATATGATAGAAAATTGTTCGACGAACGAAATACAATTTTCTAAACGAATGAATTTCAAAAAATTCAATACAATTCTCTTTTATTTCTTTTTCATTCGCAACATTGTTTCTACTGAATATCAAATTCGCCCTCGTATCACTCTCTTTCAATCTGCTCGATAAATTTGTTCAGATTTTATTTAATACAAAACTCACGCGCACATATCGTCTCCTACAATTAATATCGGCAGAACATATATAATGATACATTGTCGTCGACTCATCGGAAACAATTAAATGTTCAATATAGACTTGATACTAAAAACTAATATTTGTGATTCAAGTGAATTAGAAAATAGTGGTCATTTTTGGAAGATATTAAATTGTAAGAATTAGTATTAGATTCTGAATTAGAAATGTTATAATCTGTCAATACGACAATTAATGAATCTAATTCAAAAAGATTCTATAAGTCATAAAAAATGTATAATATTATATACCTAACAAGTTTTTTGTATTTGTTATTGTTCTGAAAAATAATTTTAATTCAAATCGATAAGAATTTAAAGAATTACATAATATTTTGATGAACTTTTGCAGCTATTAAAGACGAATAATACAAAAATTGAAACCTCAGTAAAAAGTAGAGCATACCATATATATTCTAAGTGAAGTAAGTAAAGAGAATTTTAAGAAGTAGGAACCAAGAAACCAAATTTTCAATTAGTAACGAAACAGCTGTAATTTTATGGCTGATATTCTTTCTGTTCCAAGAAAAATGTTTTAAAACGCGCGCAGTAACTGAGACTTTTACTGCATACATTTTTGTGTAAATAAGAAATTTCCGCTTCCTCAACATTTGAAACAGGAACATTTATCTCGCTGTGGAAAAGTTGAGGCTGAATATCTGACTAACAGATATTCTAAAAATCTCTGCTGCTGGTAAAGTGGATCTAACAAGTATTTAAACACTAAACTTCCCATTCTCGAGATTGTCAATATTTGAACTGTGAACATTTCGTTAAAAGAATATTGTAACAAAATAGCTGGCTTTATTTTAGAGTTCAGAATCTCTGTCATCGTTAATTTTCATCTAAAATACATCTGCATTGTACAACGACTTGGACATTGAAAACTCTTTTCGTTTCAAAATGTTACAAATTGACACGTCTCTAAAAACATCGATAACGTTTTCTCCTAAATGCAACGATCGTAGATTTAAAAATCGAAGCTTTTTACGTACAATTTGATATTTAAATTGTAATTCTGGCGAACACTAAATTATATTCGTAAATTTTAATATGTTTAAAATGTTTAGAGGTCAAGACGAAATGAAACAAACAAATGAAAATTATAAATAATTTCACATAGATTCATGCATCTCTGTATACTCTGGCTAGAACTCTTGATTTTCGCGATACACATAGATGCGCGCTTTGAAAAGAGATCGCCACAGTTAACTGGTTAAAATGAGACTTTTGTTGTTTTAGTTTCTCTTTTTTTTAAGAAAATTATCTCAGTTAAATTTAGCGTTCAAGTACATTTTAAATTGAAATCAAATTGTGTTTCTCCTTTATTTTAAAATGGTTTTTAACTGGAAAAATTACATAGACATTCGCAGTCAAATGTTGGTCTGCGTTGCGCGAGTGAATCGGAGTGTTTGGCAAACGCGCGTAAGGATTTTAATTAAAGTTTCTCTTTCCGTAGCATACTTAATCTAAAGGAAAACTAATTATTCTCTGTGTACTAGGAATTCGACGCGGAAAATTTAAAAAATGATCCGACAAAGAAGCTTTCGTCGTTCGTTTTATCATCTCGAGGCGAACTTCCAACAGGCGGCAAGATTACATCATATTTTTCCAGTTTGAAGTAAAGTACGGGGGCAACTTTTAAATTTGTTGTGAGATATAAGCTAAAAGTCTGACGTCCCCCGCATTCAGGTTAATGAATAATCATTTTTCTACTTTGTAACCGGATCGGTATACCGACGCGGTGGCGTGGGATCGATGAAAACTTCCGGGGACAAGCTTTAATTATATCATTCTCGAGTTATTGAAATCTTTCGAACAAAAATGGAACAAACAACCAGTTCAAATAGATATCGAAACCCAGACAGAGATAAATATAGATAAGAGGGGCACCGATGGAGAAGCCAGGCATAACACCGGACCTAGATATCTTCAAGGATCTGTAAGAAAGTTTCGCTTACAAATTGTTTCCTCGCAAGTTATTCTAGCTAGAATTTCGCAAGGTTGCGAACTCAATATTTTTGAATGCCTCCGTTTTATTTGTTTCCTAAAACCTTGAACGACGACGCAAATAATACTACGTCAGCGAACGTCGAAAAAAGCGTTTCAATTATTTCTTTACTTTTTTCATAATCTCCACTCATTCGGCGTTAAATGGTTTTCAAACGTGTATTCGATTATCGGAATGATTTATTCCGCAGAACGAAATATTCTTTGTATAAAAACGGAAAACTGTCATGCTCGAGATAACGAAATATAACTAGTGGATCATCCGAAAAGTTTTCAACCTTTCTGGTATTCTTAACTCTCAGAGTACCTTGCCGGGGTCATTTTTAAGCCAATGGCTTCAGGTCGCACATTCAATGACACAGACTTCCCATCATATTCATGGACAGAGCGAAAGACCAAGGGAGAAAAAGACGGTTCTTTCACTAATATTCTTTCACTAATAATAATAAGAAACTCTAAAACAATGCTTTAGGAAAAGATATGGCCGAAATGACCAGCACGTAAAAGAATCACACTGAAGTGATGTCACTCTGACATTGAGTCCTGGAAATTCAGGACTCCAGCGATTATTCTTATTGGTAAAATGAAATAAAATCTGCTATACAAAGTGAAACGTGCAAAATACCGAAAAAATCGACCAACAACCACTGTAATGAACCGTCTTTTCAGTCTAACCTCGGTTGTTCAAACTTCTATTATTAAAGATTATTATAATCAACAATTTTGTTATATTTAACCCTCCAACGCTGGGTTATAGCCTATGTTACTCTACAGTATTAAAATAGCCATTTAATTACTTAATTTCTAGTAATTAAATTAAATGAACACTTGTTACGTTAACACTGAACGTACCACTTATGGTGAGAATGACCGGTTCCACATTTTCTATTTTACAATTACTATAAAGATGCTGTTGAAGGAAATTATTATATTTAATAGAGCAATATTATAATATGAACCGTATAAAATCTAAGTAAAATCAATCTTGTTATTTTATTCTTAAAGCAACACGTAACAGTTGCTTTTACAGCTCCGTACGTTTAGCGTCAAGAATAACAGAAAAATTGGAATTGCAAAAAGTATTTTCAAAAATTGTATGCGGATTATTATAATCAGTTTCGATCGCGAAGGATTCGCCGATAGTACGAGCTGCAAATTAAAATTGAAATGAACGAATTGACTGAAATTATTTCAAAAGAAATAAAAAAATTTCCCGAGAGGGAAGAATCATCGTGAAAAGCAGCGATCAGTGATTAAAAATGGACACGTTCGTATTTCGCACAGAAAATTAGCGTCGAAACGCCACGCATTGATCTGATAACTCGCGTTCGATATTCACTGTTCGTTTCTTGAATATGGAAATATTTTCGAACGCAGACATGTGGGCCGTATAATAAAAGAAAAAAAACTGGATAAAATTCATATTTCCGTTAATTATATAATATTCATTAAAAACAAAATGGATTTAAGGGTTTTTGGGATTTTAAAATCAATTGCTAGTATTACTTATTTTTTAAAATATAAAACTGTTTTTATAAAATTATCCTTATAGGAGGTGCTTCATTCTAAAGATTAAAATTTCGTTGATTTCGAATGTGATTTTAAACATTTAATGTTTAAAAGTGTTTAGGTCACAGCCTCGGTAGTAAATAATAGTAAGTAATAAATTTAAGAGTTGATATTGACGAAAGTTACGATTTTGACGGATTGTAGCTTTCATAAATTTTAAATAAATAAATAGTCAGAATTACATAAAAATTTCAGTTTGAATAAAAATTAGCATTGATATTGTTATTTTATGGTTATTGGTTCGATTATACACTCTTTTCTCGACTTGTTAAATAACCCTTTTCTACTTATACGATATTATTTTCCAACATAAAAAATCATGTAACAATTACAGATGTAAGTGGCTGGAGCTAATGTTTTAATGATTAATATGTATAGCTAACCATAGCAAAACAGTTGCATTACTTCAATCCTAGTTCAGTATAAAGGATATCGAATATTGTTTTATGTAATAGTATAATAGTTACGACTTTAGTAGGAGACTAAAATACAACTTTTTATATACTTAACTGGCAAGAAAACATTCGTTCAGAAACAGAACGTGTTTTATTAACACTTGAGACGCGAAGAAGACTAACTGATACATCGTTTTAAGAATCTTGAACTTGACTATTATTTATTTAACGACTAAGATCAGATGCCAGTTTGTGTGATTTTCACGACAAGACCTAGTTTAAACCTGTTTCGCGACATGAAAATTTTGTAATTAATTTCATGTGTTTTATGGGAACGGTCCATTATGCGTCGTACAGTATGATATTTGATACTCCTAGCTGGTCAAAATTCAATTTTATCGAACTTGAACTACTCGAACTAAAAGTAGAATACTGAACAACAATAAAACGAATATTGTATTTCCTTGTGCAATTTTCGTTATTACCCCTATAGACAGACATGTGATAGTTGTTATTTTAGTTTACATAAAATATAAAAAAACAAAAATATTTTGTATCAAATAAACGTGTGCATCTAAACAAAGTTTTAATTGCATACGTGTTCATTTAAATATTGTAAAGTTCATTAAAAAAAAATAAATGTAACTTTTTAGTGAATTTTAAGCTCAACATCCATGCGATTCGAAAGAATATGTTACACTTCAGGATGAGTTTAAATTCTTATATAGTTGTAAAGAATCCTAATTAAATATTGGTTATATTTAATTCAGAAGCTTTATTTCTATTCTTAGAACAATGATGTGTTAAAATAATCACTCGAAAATGAGTATTAAAGATTATGCAACAATTTGAATACTAATAAAAAATTGTATATTCCTTTCTGAGAATTAAGAAGAACAAATCCAGCAAATGAATCGCAAGTTATTTTGAATAAAAGAAGAAGGCGTATTTTGAAAGAAAAATCTTGAGGGCTTGCTGGGACATTTGAATCAGTACGCATTACGGAAAGCTCTCGATTGGGTATTTTCTCGTTGTACCTGGTCGAAAGTCAGGTTTGTCAATTTCATTTTGTCTAGGAATTATATATTTCTTGGAGCAAGGTAAGTACCTGTGTAATAAACTGCAATTTTTCGGACTAGCATGCTTAGCATTGGGTCAGTTGATAGATAGCATGAAAGAAATGTTTCCTTGGACAAAAATGATTAGTCATAAGTTATATTCGGTTAACATTGTTATTATAAATATGTATAGTTTGAGTATTCATTTATATCTCAATTAATATGTACTTAATCCATATTACTAAGGACTTTTGTATATTACGTAACACTATAATAATTTTTATAAATCTATAATCATAAATCTTTGGCGACGGTTGATCAATTTGAGGTAGAGAAAACGAGAGAAAAGAGAGAGGAACGTTTCGTCCTGGACTTGCTACAGGACTCGTTGGTAAGACTATCTCTGCGAACTCTGCCTTAGACTTTGAGATATCGGAAGGCAGTTATAGACGGTATACAGGGTAATAATAGTTGTCATCGCCCTTAGAAAGGAGATTGTCCTGAAGATGCCGAAGAACCCTACTCTCCTATGACCCATTTTCAAAAACTATTTGACAGTGAAATTATAAGTGACATAGTTAACTACACCAATATACAGGGTGAGTCACCAAACGTTTGCACCTCAAATATCTTTGTTGTTTCTAAACATACGTAAAATATGGTAAGGACAAAATTGAATGGTACAATGGGGCTGACATGATGCTATAAAAAAAATTTGTTTTTATGTCATTTTTTAAAGATATCAAGGTCACCTACAATGATAGTCCCTTTCATTAGGAATTCAGTGACTATATTATTCCAAGGTCATTCAAGGTCAAGGACAGAAAAAACGTATAAAACTAAAATATGGAAACAGAATACCTGTATTTTACAAATGTTCGAAATGATGGCCGTCTACGTCGATACATTGATGTAAACGAGCTCTGAAGGAATGTTGAACGCTGATAAGTACATCCGAGGTGATATTTGTACATGCTGTGATGATACGCTGACGCATATCTTTAACTGTTGTTGGAGCATCCATGTACACGGTCTCTTTTTGCAGATCCCATAAAAATAAATCCAGTGGATTTAAATCAGGCGAACGTGCTGGCCATGAAACAATTCCGCCTCGTCCAATCCATCGGTTTGGAAATCGTGATTCCAACGTTTCTCTAGCTACTCGTGCATAATGAGCAGGACAACCGTCATGTTGGTACCACATATCATAGCGATTTTGTAAAGGGACATCTTCTAACAAAATTGGTAGATCTTCTTGCAAAAATTTAGCGTATTTCTGTCCCGTCATCATTCCGTTAACGAAATATGGTCCAATTACTCTGTCGTTCAAAATACCACACCACACGTTTACGCTCCATTGTCTTGGATGATCAATTTCTCGCAGCCAGTGCGGATTATCCACAGACCAATAATGGGCGTTCCGTAGATTAATTGAGCCATGATTAGTGAATGTTGCTTCGTCCGTAAACAAGACATTAGAAAAAAATAAATGATTTTGAAGCAATCCCCACTGACAAAAGTTAATTCTATTTTGAAAATCATTCCCGTGCAATTCTTGATCGAGCAATATGTGGAACGGATGAAATTTATGTCGGGCCAGAATTCGTATTACGCTACTTTGACTTATGCCTGCTTTCCGGGAAATTTTTCTCGTACTCACGTGAGGATTGACAGCTATAGCTGCTAAAATATTAATTTCATTGTCTTCATTGGTCGTGAGTTTCTTCCGTTTGTACTGTCTTGCATGTACACCTCCAGTACTTCGAAACAACCTGTACGTATTAATGAAAGTCTGTCTAGAAGGAGTGTTTCGTTCGGGGTACCTTTCTTCATAAAGTAATCGAGCCTGCACTGCATTTTGTCTACATTCACAGTAAATCGTGATCATATCACACTTTTCAGTCATTGAATAAGACAGCGGAATCGCGTTTGGAAACATACTGGTAGTAAATAAGAATGCTGAATAACAGTAACATTGAAGGACCTTAGTATGTTTACTTTAACTACGGCCATAGTATGTTTACTATTTACTACAAGTCTCAGCCATGATAAACGTATTCTGCTTTCATATTCTAAATCTTATACGTTTTTTCTGTCCTTGACCATGAATGACCTCGGAATAATATAGTCACTGAATTCCTAATGGAAGGGACTATCATTGTAGGTGTTTAAAAAAGGATGGTTCCATTTAAAAAAGTCAAGGTGACCTTGATATCTCTAAAAAAATGACATAAAAACAAAATTTTTTTATAGCACCGTCTCAGCTCCATTGTACCATTCAACTTTGTCCTTACCATATTTTACTTATCTTTAAAAACAACAAAGATATTTGAGGTGCAAACGTTTGGTGACTCACCCTGTATATAGGAATCGTTAAAAGATTAGATGATAGCGGGTAAAGGGTGTTCAATTGTCCTTCTGTCCGGTTGGTGAGCATAGAAGGTACCTTTCAACGATCATCTATGTCAGAGCCCAATGAGGACGGTGAAATGTCACGCGGTAAGGCCCACTCGTTGACATTGCCGTGTCGATGAAGGTGCACTCTGACTTGCTGCAGGTCTCGAATCGTCGCACGTCCGATATTTGAGACGTTGTCGTGGCTGTAGAAGCTTCGTTGCTGCTCTCGCGTCGTCGCACGTCGCATCATAGGACTTCGGTCGTTGCGAGCGTGTTGCTCGAGCAGTTATCATTACGAGGCAGAGAGTCGCCTTCGAGACTTATCGTGCTATAGATTCCTCTGTCTCGGTATGGCCGTTTAAAAAGGACGTGGATTGGGCGCCGATGATTTGTCGTGAATCTGCCGATCTGTTGACGTCGTTCCGGGGTCTCGTACCTTCGGTTGGCCACACTAGGGAGAGATTGCTTATTCGCGACTATTAGTGAAAGACATTCCGTTCTCCTTGTACTGGTACGTAGATTGTTGCTATTAGGTGCCCGATTGTAATTGTCGTCGTCACCTGTGGTCGTCGTGTTGCGTTGCGTTGATCGTCGGGATTACCAGTTTGAAGGCAACTGAACAGTGCCAGTAGAGGAAGGAGAGAAACGAAAAGGGAGCGTTTCGTCCCGACCCTGTTAGAGAACTGATCGCTAAGGCTATCCAACAAGCCCTCTGTCATAGACGCTGAGATAGCGGAAGGCAGCTGAAGACGTTATGTGTATATGTATAGTAATCAATGATGAATAAGTTAGTAGCGGGAAGGGGCAATGGATTGTCCATTTGTCTGTTTGTTGATGAGCATCGGAACTAAAGCCGCCACGAATCCTTCAAAGTTTATTATAAATAAATAATTATGCTGAAACCAGTTCAATAAAAAAAATAATTTTTACTAGCTAGATTTGGCAAGTACCTCACTGTACGCCGGCAGAGTTTAACCTATTGACTGCCAACTGCGAGATATCTCGTAGTAAGCGTCTGTACCAAAACTGCCAGCTACGAGATATCTCGTAGTGGGTGCTGCAAGTTTAGATTGCCTATAAATGGCTATTTGAGTTAGGAACTATTAGAAAGGATGAATGAAAAATGTATATATTGTAGAGAACATATTGATTATCAATTTTTATTATTAAAATTATTATTGAAACTACATATTAAATTAATTATATTAAAATAAAACCGTGGCACCCAGGGCAAGACGCGCTAAATTTGCGTGGCAGTCAATGGGTTAAAAGGAAAGAAAACAGAAATGTTGCCACGCGATAGGACCAGGTTTGATGTATCCATAGAATTTTCAGTTCCGTAACGTACTCACATTTTCCAATAGAACGAATATTTTCGCTGCTCATGAAATCTGTCTGTTGTCTGTCACTTCCTTTGCCGGGGCACACGTCTGGGAAATCAAATCACCGCTGTGTTCGCGATAATTCGTCAGTATTGATTAACCAGTATGATTGCGGTGTCCCTCGGTGGAACGAGACTTGTATCGAACCGTCGGCAACTGTCGGTGTGCGAGTTGCCACCCGTCCATACCTACACCCGCACCGACGCACACAGAAACGTCCCATGGTATAGCGTCCTATTCGTAAGCTGTTGTGTTCCTCGTCATTCTCTCCTACATTCAATGACCTGCCCATATACCAGCCAGTCAGATTCGATGTCGTTCCATATCACGGTTCTAACATATCCGTTGGGATATTGCTGCTACAGTAGCCGCAAAAAGTTTCATCCGCGAAATATTATGCGCGATCGCATAATTAACTGTCCACATCTTACAAACCCTGCTACGGATTCCACGGTTTCACTGATCAGAGTTAACCCTCTACGGGCCCCTGTACCTTTCAAGTCACATTTTAATTTATCGACATTTTACCAAATAATTATAGCTTTTTTCATGAGATGGCGCATAAATCTTAATTCTATAACGTTGCCAAGACAACCAATATTAATATTTATGACTGTTGCTAGGCTCATCAACCTGAAATAACAAAATAAATGCTGTGCAAACTGTCTGCAGTAAAAATAAACGAAACCATTTGATCCAATTGATATTATTTGTGCTTTTGTCAGTGATTACCAAACTAAAAATAGTGCACATAATAGCTCTGGGTTCGTATATCAATAACAACCTATTTGTTTGCATTTCAATTTTCAATTTGTTACTGTTTTTTTATGATACAGTTTTGTAACTTTGAGGTTACAGTGGGCTGTTATGGCAGATTTCGGTGCATTTAGGATAAAGCTTGTGCTTTCTCCTGTTTTCAGATTTATACATCATATACCCAAAATATGAATACAAAATGATTGTAGTACCATGTTTGTATTGTATGATTGTATTATATAATTGTAGTGCCATGATTATATTGTATGATTGTAGTACCATGATTGTATTATATG
>CM052089.1:8983163-8993719 GCA_028453745.1 Agapostemon virescens
TGGGATCAGGACCCCTCAGACCAAAGAAACGTTAGGAAATCGGGAAAAGAGCTCGCAGGAGGGCTCCGTGGGTCAGTGGGTAGTCGATCGGCTACGACCCGAGAGGTCCCGGGTTCGATTCCCGGTGCGGTCCCTCGTCTTTTTTCCTGAGATCCTACAATTTGGGGGCTCGTCCGGGATGGAGGGAACACCGATCTCCGCACGGCGGCGCTGCTGACGGTGATACAGAGTTTTGAGAATACAGAGAATACAGAGCATAGAGCGTTTAACACGAGCGAAAGTGTGGCGTTAGCGGACATTCGAGGACGAATGTCATTGTCAGGTATGGCCGAGTGTGGGATCAGGACCCCTCAGACCAAAGAAACGTTAGGAAATCGGGAAAAGAGCTCGCAGGAGGGCTCCGTGGGTCAGTGGGTAGTCGATCGGCTACGACCCGAGAGGTCCCGGGTTCGATTCCCGGTGCGGTCCCTCGTCTTTTTTCCTGAGATCCTACATATATGATTGTAGTACCACGATTTTATTAAGATAATTGTAGTACCACGATTATACTGTATGATTGTAGTACCATGATTATATTGTACGATTGTAGTACAATGATTGTTCAAAATATGAATACAAAATCAGATAGAAATAACAGACGAATTAGAATTAGACATATTAGCGATAATAGATCCGATGATTCCTTATTAGATTCCGAGTCCGATGAAGATGTAATAGTATTTCCCCGACGACGGATAAATGTCATTCACAGTGACGAAGAATTTAGTACTCAATCCTCGTCAAACGAGGAAGATGCAGGACCACAAAAAATTGTTTTGCAACCACTATCCCAGACGAATAATAATAGTTGTTATCGTCCTTGGAAAGGAGATTGTCCTAATGTCCCCGAAGCACCCCATTCTCACGTAAGCTTCGACAAGCATTCGATTTGATTCCGTAGTAGTGTTCTTCAAATGGTAACAGAAGAGCCTACCGAGTTATAAAACTCACTGGAGAAAGTACGATTATTAAAAATGACAAGATTTAATTTGATCAGATTTCGTACGATTTTTATTGCAATACATGTTTGAATAAAGAAGCATGTGAACTCATTTTCGACGATGGCAATTTTGTAACTTCTATAATTATAAGATAAACACTCTGGCAAAGGTGTTGGTAGATGTGGTAGATAACGCTATTAAAAACCATGCCGTTGTATGAAACTTCTACGGTTGTCAGTTGAAAATCTTTATCGAAACGTAACAAAATCGTAATGAAATTATAAGATAGCGTTACCGAAGATGCGTTAAGGATTCTCAATAAAAATTTCTGTCAGCGTTGAAAGATCGGTTAGAAAGTTTTTAACCATGGACTGTGTACCTCGGATGTCGAAGCAAGAAAATGGCTTCAATGAAGCGGCTTGACGGTAACTGCATTGACAACTAGTGCCACATATAATTAAATTCCGGTTTCAAATTTACAGACATGGTATGGTTAGATGTTAAATTGAATCGAAATTAGTTCTCCGCGAGTTTCGTTCGGGAATCGTAATTCTCTGTGTGCGCGTTTCTTCGACCGACAGCAAACAGCAATCATCTTCTTTCGAGCTCGATCGAATCGAAGAATTGCAGGAAGAGTTGCACGCATCAGAGCAGTTTTCTTCAAATGGCAACAGAAATTCAATGCTGCCCACAAATCCTAGTTTCCAGGCAAAAAGTTCGACAAGTTCAACGTTATTAAAAGCTATGCTGTTGTATGAAACTTGTATGGTTGCGAGTTGAAAATCTTTATCAGATGTCAAAGCAAGAAAATGGCGTCAATGAAGCGGCTTGACGGTAACTATATTGACAACTAACCGCGCGTATTGGCAAATTTCGGGTTCATATTTACTGATCTGGTACGTATCAATTTTCTACATTCGTTTAGAAAAAGTTAACAGAAATTTATACAGGGTGTTTCACACAACTCGAGCATCTTGAATGTCTTGTTTATTTTTATAACAGGGAAAAATGTAACAGGGAAACATTATTTTGTCCGAAAGAGCAAATATTCTAATGGGATCAAAATTGATCTTTATTCATCTGGCACCTGTTCTTCAATCTAACATGAAAATTTAGTATTAAAAAGCTAGCAGTAATACATAGGCCGTGGATTTTATGGATTTATGGCAAATATAAATAAATGAAATACGAAACTGAGAAGATATTAGAAGAATATAGAGTAATTACGAGTATAGTAATTACATACAATTAAGTATCACGATTGTTTTATCGTAGGATGGATGGCAGGTGGATTGGGATCGAATTGGGAAATAGTGTTCAGCGTTGAAGTTCAAAACGTTGTGTGATAGAATATATATTATTACGAATCTACGTCAAGACTATCGACATCCGTTCAGATATCGATATAATACGTGAAATGATCTGAGTTGCACTGCCATTTTGGTAACGAGGTCGTAACAAGAACAGAGCAGAGTCGGAGATTAGACTTCGTCGTGACTGGACGTGTTACACATTCCTTCCTTGTATAGTAAAGATTATTTTACTATTAACAGTGTTTTATATATATATATATATTTCTTAGATCGTTCTCTTATGAAGTGCAGATACAAACTCTATTTTCTCGGCCCCTTGAAAAATGGGGGAAGTGCCAAATGGACGGGCCCAAAGCGCCTCCTTGCTTTTCACAACGATTAGTCTCTTCGCGAGAAAATATACAATCGTCCCAAACCAGCAAGAATCTCGCGAATAGGGTAAGCGCGGAAGCGTTGAAGTTCCAATCGCTTACATTATAACAGCCGAAGGTATCTCAATATTTATGAACGGTAGATAACGCGCAACGCGACCTCAACTTCATTGCGTGGTTTTAGCGGAATATGCTTAAATAATGATCTGTGATTAATCGCAAACGATAAAATCAATGTAATTTTTGTCATATCAGTGTTTCAGTTGTTGGTGTACAAACTTATCGATACGGGAATTATAACGCGGTTAATGGCAGGAAAGCGATCGTAAAAAAAAAAAGAGACGTTTTTCATCACACGTGATAACGTCAAACTTAGCGGTCGCGAATTTGGTTAATAAAATCGTTCATAAAGGATTAAAGTGATAATTTCGAGAGTCCCTCACCATTTAAATTAAATTCCATCATCGTTATACATGTAATAGAAATTCTAGCCGTAGGACGCCGGCTTAAAATGATCTGACGGATTTAAACTTAATCTATTACTCATAAATATGTCAATTGAACATACATATATAATATATGATGTATATATATGTATATATATACATATATTATCGCAATATATTATTGCAATCGTTCAACTTTCCACGTTTGGCTTTTAAGCGATTTCAGGAAAAATTCATCAGCAATGGCCTTTTCCGAGTAATCCGTTCCCCGATAATAAAGCTCTACCGCTATATGCTCACGGAATCGCCGTTTTAAAACACACCGAATTTTACGGATTGGTGATATTATTTTTAAACGGAGGCCGCGCATCGAATATAAACTTGCGATATAATCACGTTAACTTATGTCAAAAAACAAAAAAAGAAACACTCGGCTCGCCGATATCATGCGCGGGCTACATTTGTCCCGATCATGCGCAATCGTTTGAAATAATATGTAATTGTTTGACCAAAATAAAAATTCACTTTGTCATAAGAAGTTTACTATAAATTCACAAACATCGTGAATAAAAAATAAAAAAATGAAAGAAACAACGAACTATTCCCTAAATCTCCCATCGACAATCTATCGGTTTTAGGTTTTTTATTGTACTATTAACGAAAGTATAGGTACTTTTATTTTGGATAATTGATACAACAGATTTCTTTATTCAAGCACACAGTATATTAAAAATCACTTAGAATTATTTGAAATAATGCATAAGTTAATACGAAAACCGTAACGAGATGTACGGAGATCAATATAGTACTCTCGCTATAAATGTCCAAAAAGATCAGGTATCACCAATACTAATGCAATAACAAAATTTCTTTGATTTTTGTCATTGTTTCTTTATGGAACTTTCACCAGCATATTCGCGGTTTGTTTCTAATAAGAATTATACAAAAGTATGGTATAATTCCAATGATATTTATTTGTATAATGAACGATCAAAGTGTCAGACACAAAGATGAACAAACAGCTTATTGGAACGAATGATACGCGAACGTGATGCCAATATAAAACTGTTTTATTATTAATTATTTCTTTGACAAGACATGGCATTTGTCCGATTAAAGTGACACCAAGCACGATACAATTTGGATCAAAAGTGAATACAGTTACTCGATAAGTTAGTAACTTGGCAATGACAATTGGCGGAAAATCAAACAAAAACGAACATTTTCAAAAATAAAGACTAAATATATTTATTATGTTTGGATATTTTAACAGATAATTTTTCAAACAATTTTTCAATAAAATAAACAACTTATCTATATATAACAAACGTACAAAATACTCTTACTTCATGGTCACAAAATTGAGCTTGTAGATAATTAAGTAGTTTAAAAACTGCGTTTCGTAAAAACTTACAGTGAATCGCTTTAACACTTTGACTGTCATGTCACCCATATATGGGTGACAGAATTATTTGTTCATGTTTAAAAATTAATTTGTTCGCTAATATATTCGTTGCACACAATTTAGTTCATACCTGAAGGCTACAAGAAGGTTGAAGGATAACTATGTGTCAGATAGTATAAGTTTTCAATTGTAGCTTCATTAAATAAATTACTTAGATTTTGTCGAATTTTTTAGGCTGTTGATTGGGCAGTTAAAGTGTTAATATTCGGACACTATACAATTTTCACTTTGCCGCATTGTAACTTTGTTCACGATGAAGAAAAAGAAAATTAATTCTAAATTACATTACTGTATAGGGTCTAGTTAATAAAAGCATAACTTTTATTTATATAATTACTAACGTTTACCAAGTATTCTATTTTAAACGAAACAATGTCTAGTTTTAACGTGACAATAATATTCGGACACCTCGGTATGTAACAATTTGCGTGAGCTAGTGCGATATTTAATGCGATTGTGATGTACGTTTCCAAACATTACAGTCTGTGTAAATTGTCTCGAGCCTCAGAAAATCAGTTGCGTTTAGATATTCACTAAGTTCACTGGTAATAATCGGACGTAAGAGAAACACTTCATACAACATACGCCGACTTGTCATTTTTCACAATGCAAAAGGTGAATTGTAAAGGAAAATTTTAGCAATGCTTAAAATTAATAAATAATACAGTGTGAGATATTATTAAAAGATTTAAGTATGAAAACCGAATAAAATCTATTCCGCAAAGAGGCCAACAAAAAATTTTGGACACGCGAGATAAAAGAATAATTATAAGAAAAAGAAAGAAAGATCCTACATTAAGTGCACCAAAATTAGCTGCCGAATTATTAGAAGAGACTGGAGAGAAAGTACACCCCCACATAATACGCAGAGCATTAAAAGAAGGTGGTTATAATGGACAAGTTGCTCGGAAAAAACCGTATGCGAATGAAACTGATAGAAAGAAAAGATTAAACTTTGCGAGAGAATTTGTTCTAAAAGAAGAGACGTGGTGGAATGACGTTATTTTTAGTGATGAGAGTAAATTCAACATTTTTGGATAGGATGGGCGACGAATGGTGTGGCGAAAGAAAAATGAAGAATTCAAAATTAAAAATACGAAGCCGACTATAAAGCACGGAGGTGGAAATGTACTTGTATGGGGATGTATCTCAACATTTGGAACGGGTGAATTAATTTTTATTGATAACATAATGGACAAAAATGAATACGTGAACATTTTAAAAAATAATTGACGTAAAAGTGCAATAAAAATGGAGATTTAGAATACATTTAAGTATTATCAAGATAATGACCCCAAGCATAAGTTACGTATCCTACAAGAATATTTGCTGTATAATTGTCCAAAATTATTACAACGGCCACCTCAGTCCCCAGATCTGAATCCTATAGAGAATTTATGGGATGAACTAGACCGACGAATTAGAACAACTGCAATAACATCTAAAGAAATGTTAAAAGAACGACTGAAAGAGGAATGGAATAATATTAGTACAGAATATTTGAAAAAAATAATTTGCAATATGCCTGAACTATTAAAAGAGGTAATTCGTCAAGAAGGATATCCTACACGATATTGAATTACTTTTCGTTTCTAAAAATTAGAACAAAAACTATCAGTTTTTAAAAGTATCCGAATATTATTGTAACGTTAAAACCACACATTGTTTCGTTTAAAATAGAACATTTAATAAACGCTAGTAATTATATAAATAAAATTTATACTTTTATTAACTAGACATTATGTAGGAATGTAATTTAGAATTCATTTATTTTTTCCTTCATCGTGACCAAAATTATAATGCGACAAAGTAAAAATTTTATAGTGTCCGAATATTAAAGTTACTCACTGTATGTATTACGATGACGTGGAATTTGTTGAGCTACAGCTACGTCGCATTACCACGTTGCTGTGTGTACTCTTAATCGTCGTTCGTTATTGAAACTAAAAATTTTCTTATTAGATTAATAGCGGTCTCGCACTGATATACACGATCCGTATTATGTTTACAATCCTCGGTGAACCGAGGCCTTCGAGCTTCGCTGTCCTTTTCTACGTTCGGCAGTGGATCAAAGAATAGTAATTCCTTATAGATAAATATCCCTGGCCGGACCCGTGTTTTGGACATTTATCGCGAAAGGACTGTATTTCTTTTTGCAGAAATGGCATTCACATCTGAAGAAGATATCCCTACTATCAAGAGGCACCTAAGCGAACGCGTCCTCCGCGAAGAAGCGCACCAGAAAGCAGGCGCGTCGTCGCGCTACCGACTCTTACCGAGAGAGGGGTGGGCTCGAATCATCTCAGCGAAGCTCGCGCTACACAGTCACCGATCCCGGCTTTTCCAATCACGAAATATTGGAAAGCGTATTCTGAATATCTATAGTGATGGTGCGTGTGTCCATTCCACTGCCGATCTCTACCCGAGGAGTTGGCATTTGCCTCTGACCTAAAGTACAACCGAATAGTTACCGTTTCGGTCGGCCATCCCTGTTACTAATATATGTGCAATATATCAGTACCTCCGCGTCACCTTGTTTCTGGTTGCATATCGTGCTTCTATCGCACCTTGCAACATGCTACATTGCATCGTTCCGTATCTCACAACGGATTATGGACAATAAATACAGACAGGTGTTATCCAGCGTTGCGAGTGTCCCCGTATTATCAGGACTCATCTTGTCGACTATCGGCCCAATCAACGACAGATATAACACGCTTTTACTCTACGATTATGATACGAACGATCCAGAATTGTCTGCCCCTTTACTTCAATCCATTTTCTATTCGCGACATCTTGAATAGACTGTCCGAAGCGGATACTCGATCCGCCTATAGACAAGGATTTCAATGATTATGCCCATTACCTGGTGCACGTTCGGTCGTCGACGGCGATGGTCCATCGTTGACGAATGCAGACAATATCTGGCCGAATGATTACAATTCCTGCAAACTGGAGAGAGACGTTCGTGCATACAAGAAGTTAGTGAATGCGTTCGCTCATTTTATGCCAAAGAGCTTCCTTACGTTTCCAACTTGTGCCAATGCCTCTGAGGCAGCTTCGGTGAGCATGAAACCGACGCCGATACGACTCGAGGCCAAATTGACGAGTCTTTGCAGGGTGCTGAGCGTAAACCAAAATGTCTCATGTCCGGTGTTGTTCCCAAGGTGGTGCGTGATAGAGAAGAGTATACATACAAGAAAGATAGTCAATTCGGGTTCGGTGCTTGTCTCTCTGGGAGTGTGATGGTTCCGTCAGTGGACCGTGCTACATTATTGGTGCTGCGACACTATGTGGTGAATGGAGTGGCCAGAATGCCATAACGCGATCCGAAAGGTTGGCAGCAACAAGCAGAAGGTTATCGCCGGTGGCAGCCATGAACACAATTCTCGACATGTGTCAAGAATGTTTGTAAAATAAAGAAGCGAAAGAACTATTACTTTACAAGAAAACCTGCTATAAATAACTGGATTTAGATTTTGTTTATTCGACGATTATTGAAATTCTATGGGAATCCATTGAATAAATTCGATCTTGTTATTTTTATAAGGCAACATGTGGTAATTATTTGTAAGGCTCGGTTGATGTAGCATTAAGATCATTTTTATCGATAAACTAGGAGGCTGAAGCACAAAACTCTAAATAGTATGAATAACAAAGTATAAAACATACGTGTTTTATAATTCACTATACTTTAAACTTTAATTTAGACTCTGTCGTATAATATAAATATTTATTATTTTATTTTTTATTAATATAAATATTAATATATTTATATATATTTTGTTTAACGTAATCGTTAAATAAAACGAAATTCTAATGTACAGATTTGACGTGAGAATAAGTAAAATATTTTAGTAATTTTTCAAGTTACTTTAAACTTTTAAAGTAATTTTAAAAAATTTTTACTTTTATTTTAAATTTTTCAACGCTCCCATTGAATTTGTGACTTTAAAGGAGAGGTAAATTGCATTACAGGTAAGCGAGACACGTGTGCAACACAATACTGTTTGTATTAACAAAATAATTTTACTACATGGTTTCTTTCTATGTAAGAACTTGAGTATCATATCGTATAATTAAAACAATTTTCTAATAAAGGCTTACCTACGTTGTTTTTCATAACGACGCCTTGAGAAAATTTGCAAAATTTCTGGATGAAATATAAATTTGAAAAGTTGTAAAATGGCACGACTTTGATTGTCTTTTGTAAATTATATTTATCGTTGAAGCTATTCAACGATTTCTGAACGGAGGGATATTTTAATCGTATCCGAATATGATTGGCAATGTAACGAGTATTGTTCGTTTCGCTTCATAAACATCGTTACTTCGTTACCGCGTTATTCTGTTACGAATTTAAAAAAATGTTCATATTCTCTATGTTTACCGATGCATGCACGGAATTTTTCATTGTTCGCATTGCTTTGATGTATGACCCGTTATTGTAAAAGACGTGTATATTGTTACGCACAACCCAATTCGGATTGCACTACGAGATTAGTATGTTTGCAAAGCATTGATGCACCGGTCAGCTTTCATTGGTCGCAGCATGAGGGCTATCGGAGCAATCGTGATAACATGGACCACCGATGTACGCGCAACTGAAAGTTCGCTGGAATTAATGAAATTCGTTCATTACCGGTACAGTGTTTTATCAATCGAACAAACTCCAAAATAATTATATTAAGTTGACCTACATCAGAGTTCCCATTTCACTCCCCCCCGCCCCCCCCCAGACATTCTTTCTTCTTCTTTTTGCTATTGCAGCTGAATTATAAATCTATTCGCAACCGAAAAGTAATAAGAACAAGTCGATTGGACGATCAATATTAATTTAAGCGCATTCACTGCCGAATCAGCTATTAAATACCTACACATTTGGGGGCATGTCGTTTAATGACATAGAAAATGAAAAGTCAATGTTTATATCCCCATATATTACTAGCTATTAAAGGTTCATAAACAAGTATATCGATTGCATACCATCGGCATGCACTCAAAATGTTAAATGCTTAATATAAATTTCATTTGCATATTCCGAATTGCTGCGATTCCTTTCTGTACAGCATGATAAGGTAGTTTCGTAGCTGTTGATTAGGTGAAATGGTGAGAGAAAAGAAAAGAAAGGGAGCGTTTCGTCCTGGGCCTGTTAGGGGACTCGTTGGTAAGGCTACCTAGCAGGCCCTGCCTTAGACGCTAAAATATCGGAAGTCAGTTAACCTCTTAAGCACGATGCGCCACTATAGTGACTTCCGTGGATGTCATCTTATATTACGATGGGCCATTATAGTGGCCTGAGCATACTCAATTCTATTATTAATTATTACAGTAAATTATTAATGTTAAAATATATGCATCACATCTTTTAGAAAAATTACAATTTAGTTATGAAAAACCTCATTCCAAAATTATTGAAGTTCAAGTATATGCATCATATCTTTAAGAAGAATTATAATTTAGTTATCAAAAACATCATTCCAATGTGCTCGCATAGAGACAAACATTATTCGTCGCACATCGCAGTGTTTTATCGTTTATGTATAATTAGCGTGCAATTCAACCGTACCTAAGGAATTAATATGGCCAGGGTGGGATTGAATATAAATTCATGAAATCTGCAGTCTAGTTATAATAGCGCATCTCGAAATTAAAACAAGAAAATGAACATGACGGGTTTTGATATTGCACTTTTCGACTGAAATACAAGATTTACAAGTTTTCGACATCTACACAGATTTATTACAGCATTCTGTCAAAGTAGAAAGCTACTATTTTCCATTACAAGTGTATTCATATCATATGTATCTCAATCCAGTTATAATATTTGCCTCAACATTTTGAAGAAAAAAGAAAAAAATGAACTGTCACCACGAGTTCCGATATTACGGTTCTCGATCGAAATGCGAACCTTACAAGAGCAGCGGTACCGCTATACAGTGAGTAACTTTAATATTCGGACACTATAAAATTCTTACTTT
>CM052089.1:9004938-9016949 GCA_028453745.1 Agapostemon virescens
CTTCTTCTTCTTCTTCTTCTTCTTCTTCTTCTTCTTCTTCTTCTTCTCGTTCAGAGCAGTCGCGCCGCGTGTGCACTGTTTTCCTTTTTTCCTTTTTTTTTCTTCTTCATTTTCTTGTGGTTATCGATGTGTGCGAGGTCAAGAAAAGTCGAAAAATCGTGTGCGTGAGCGAAAGAGGCCGACGACCATCCTGGAGGTTCAATTAAGTTCGCCGTTACAAGATGTGTGGAATCAAGTTTTCGAAATCTGTATGCGTATCGAATGTTAGCGAAGTTTGTGCGCGACGAGTCTTGCTATGGTCGACGATAAACACAGACGGAGGACTTTCGAGTTACGGGGGTGACAGTTGCGAGCAACTTTCGGGGGCAAACTTTCGTGTTTTCTTACTCGAAGGACCGGCGGACGCCGCGAACTTCTTTCAGTGATTCATTAAAGATTATTCAAAATTACTTTGCCCGAACGTGTATCAACGGGGAAAATACTATCGGGTTCAAAACTTTCGAACGAAATCGTCTCTCTACGGTGCTTTAACCTGTTCGTCGAGGAAATTTCGACACGGAATTTCCGAACGTATTTTCCGAGAATGTGAATTCATTTGTTGTTCGAGCAGAAGGGTTAATCGTGCTGTGTATACGAAGTCGCCGGTCGGTCACCGATTTCAATAACCCCGATAGACTGTTTCTCTGTCGTCGACCATACTCGAGGCTTGTCCACGCAATGACGCCCACGTTGCAGTCTTCGACGATCGACGAGTGTAGCCGCCGGTAACGAGCAAAGCTACGTGTCGAACGATTCTTCCTCCTAACGGTGTACGTTGTATACACAAACACACACACACACACACACACACACCACACATACTATACGTGACGTGCGTGCACGCATCGGAATAGCTTCTGGAGGATCGTACCTGGACGTCGCAAGTGCATGCGGTTCGTTTGTCGATGACACCGTGCTACTAATAAGCGGTGGTTGGCTCGCATTTTTCGATTGAATCGGTTTCGATGAAGCCAATCGGGAAAAGCCGAAGGGGGATACGGGCTATATCGGGGTCTCTGCATCGTTGTTGGAACAAATATAGTGACTTTCTTGAGACTTGAACGGCTTCTTAAGCCGGGGGCCCGGCTCTACGATCCGCGAATCTGGGTTGAGAATTCGCTGTTGTCGTCCGCAGGATTTTCGTTCGAGAAGAGAGAGAAAAATAATATGAATCGTTCTCGTTCTCGATGCTTCCGACAGTATCTTCTCGTCGGCTACTATATTTGTTCCAGCCGGAACAAAAACGCCTCGCGTGTGTAATTTTCCACTTCCTTGAACGTACAACGCGGGCGGAGTTTGCGTGTTGTTTTATCACGGTGTTCGAATTGAAATAGCGAACGAGAGCAGCGTGATCCGAGAATAATGAATAATCGTTTAGCGGAATGAAATTATTCGTTGTATTCCGCGAACCGAAGTCTCTCTCCTCGTTGTGTCCGAGAGGCGAGGTTAGCCGGAGAGAGTAGCTCTAATAATTGATGGTCGCGCACGTTCGATCGACGTGAACGTTCGCAACGAGATAGCGCGTCTTTTTTTTTCTTCTCGCCGCCGACGACCACCATCAGCGAGACAAATAGAGTCGCGACTGTTTAAATCGTAATAATCGATGGAATCGTCCAGTGATCGTCAGGAGAGCTCGTATTTCATGTCTACGCGGCCTCTTCTCCCCGCCTAACCGCAGTCACGCGATGCCCGGCTGTGCTCTTTCGCGGCACGATTCATTGTTTTCCCATCGAACGCGCCAACCACCTTTGTGTTTTTCCCTTTCGAGTCCAAGGGGTTTTTTCCCTCCATCGAACGCCGAACCTTCGAACGGTATTTTTACATGCTGTTCACGAAAAACGTTCTCTTATCGATTCGCCTCTAGCGCAGCCTTTACGTCGTTCAATCGCTAGGTGAAGCCAGGGTTCGTGAAACAGGATTGGCTGTCGACTCCCCGTTGACAATTTTTATCGTCGTTCGATACTCCCTTGAATCGCAGTTTTTTAATAATTCTCAGTGAAGCCCGATTGAAAACAGCAGCCGTGCCTTTATGAAACACGGTAAACCCTCGATTATCCGAATTACACGAGGAAACACGCGAGGATTCCATTTTGATTAATTTGTGCAATTGACAGTGTTGTATATGGATCGCGTTAAATCGCAAAAGATAATCAAAGTCCTACCGTAGTGTCAAATTTGCTTAGAGAAATTTCGGATAACTTTCTAATAACTTTCTTTCTTTTTTTTAATTATAATTTATTTCGCTTAGACCAAAATTGATCCAGCTTCACCGGCGAACGGTTTAACCCTTTGAGAGCGAATGTCGTCACATTGGCGAGGTCCGCATATTTAATCTTTAATGTTGCAAAACATACAATTTAATCATTGCATTAACCCTTTGCACTCCAAGCAATTTTAATTCCAAAATCGAGATATTCTTTTTACCTAGAATAATTAAATCGTGCATGGTTCATTTACTTTCGTGCATATAAAATTTATTACTATTACTCGTACGCACAACACTTCGATTTTTACCGATCTCTTAATTCCAGACACAATGATGTAAAAGTTATTCTGAATAATAGTGTGGCAATTTTTAGTGTCGGCTGAGAGGAGACATTGGAGTGCTAAGGGTTAACATACTGCAGTATTTTCCTGCAGAAGATATTTCTAATATTTCCAAAAAATCCTCGTCCACAAAGGGTTAAATGGTGCTCGAAGGTTTGAGCGTTATTGTGCAATTGGAAGTATGCAATAGCGGCGCGATAATAATTGAACGCCGATTCCAGTAGCTTATCCGTGGCAGCTGTTGTTCGGCGTGTTTCACTCGAGACGGATGGAAACGCGAGAAAAGGATAAACCTTTCGATCCTTACGCGATCGAATTCCTTGGGCAGATAGGGGTATCAAACTCGCTCTAGGTGGAGCGGGGGTTGTTCTTCGGGTACGCTCGGCCGAGCTAAAGTTGACCTAGCTGCGTCGGTGTAGACAACTCTTTTGCTCTTCACCCCAAGGTGGATGTCCGTTACCTTGAGGCATAGGGCGTTTATCCGATTTTTGGGATCGGGCCTGTTCGAAACAGGCGGGTCGAATCTTCTGGCTTGAGGTGCCCACGACGGGGTGGCAATCAGGTTATTTTGTCCCCAATGCGCTTTGAGCCACGCTGAAAATTTAGGACCCTTCGGAATCCCTTCATCGAATAAGCCTTTCGTGTATACCAATTTTCAAACGTTCTAACACTAAACCTACCAAGCACTATTCGTGCCGCGATGCCTCTTAGAAATGACTAAATCGAATTTATTACAAGTTCGGACGATTCTTATTTTGATATGTACTCCGTCATTGATACATACCCACATTTTTATGGGTATAGCTTTGTAACTTCAATATCAGTGGAATATAAAATCTGAAATCGGTCATTCGGCTGACGGTTGTAGGTTTAGTGTTAAAATGACACTTCAGTTTTGTTGATTAGCTGATTCTTTTAGTCAGGGATCACGTATATTTTGATTTAACAATGCACACTGTTTTGATACTGCGATTTTCAACGCTAGAAGTACCGCATAGGGAAAGCAACGCATTCTTTGTTTCTCGTTAACACTTTGACTGCCATGTCACCCACGTACAGGTGACAGAATTATTTGTCCATGTTTAAAAATAAATTTGTAGGCAAATACATTCGTTGCATTCAATTTAGTTCGTATCTGGAGACTGCAAGAAGGTTGAAGGTTAACTCTCTCTGTCAGACATATTAAGTTTTCACTTGTTGGTGTGTTAAATAAACTACTTTGATTTTGTGGAATTTATGAGACTGTTGGTGGGGCAGTTAAAGTGTTAATAGATTGCGGATGTGATGCATTTATATCAACAATTCGGTAGAATGGATTCATACAGTGAAAATGTTCCAATAATTCAAAGCCATTGTTGCATTATTTTTGACTTATTTTATTGAGTAACATTTTACTCTTTGGCAATTTCATAATTTTTTGTTTTGTTTTATATTTCAAGCTTATCAGTTAAGAATTTTTGAATAAAATATTCTTACCGGAAAGCAATTTTGTTAAAAATTGAACAAATATTTTAGAACTATTATATGTAGTGTAATTTTATTTGAAATTAATATTTAAGAAAAACTGATGGAACTTTTTCATAAGCTGAGTCGTTAAAAAGAAAAGGAACAAACGTGTACGTAATTTTTGTAGCTTGAAATTAACGCAGACAATCTTTATTTTGCATTACAATCCACTGTTTACTTATCAATCTCGAGGGAATACGCATGATTTTTATGATACTAAACGCCTGTATATTCTTCAACTATTCGCATTCTCAGTAACTTGTGCCATCTTTTCCAGCTAGTCTGTATTTATTCAGCATTTTCAGATAGCATCATAATTTAACTGTATTCGAATCACTCTGATAGATAAAATATCATGCCTTTATTAATGTTTTATTAACACTTTAACTGCCAGAACAACAACCTCAAAAATGCCACAAAATTAAAGTAATTTATTTGATGAAACAACAATTTAAAATTTTAAATGTACGACACATAGTTATCCTTCGACCTTCTCGTATTCTCCAGGTTTTAACTAAATGTAGTGCAACGATTATAGTAATGTACAAATTTATTTTAAAAAATGGACAAATTACTCTGTCAAAGTGTTAAAGCAATATGAAAAATATCGGTATCGTCGATGTCGATTTAAAATTACCCGAGTTTTATACAATTGTAATAAAACCTAACAGAAGAAGATTTTCAACGTATTAAAATGCTTAACACTAAACCTACTCAGCATTAAAATTAACTAGTATATGTAGACTTACATTCGACTTTTTGGAAAAATTTTATTTCCAGATTCAGTACAAAAAACTCCAGTCCATACAATTCTGTTTCTTAAAAACTACTATTCTTTTGTTTAACACTTTAAAATTAACATCTTATAAAAATGTGAATATTTAATTTAGTCACATTTTGTATAATTTTTAGTAGAATATACGATTCTGCAAAGGCAATTTTACACAGTTTCAATAATTACAAAATAAAGAATCTGATTAAAGTGGGCGTTCGTCTCGCTGCGGTAGTTTCAGTGTTAACACTAGAACTACCAAACCAGTCATTTTGACTAGTTTTCTCTAGTCCCTAGTTTTTTCTTTTGCAATTATTGAAATGATAAAAATATTTTCATCAGAAATTTTTTGACGTACTTCTTTAACACTTTGACTGCCACGTTACTCATATATGGGTGACAGAATTGTTTGTCCATGTTTAAAAGTAAATTTGTACATTAATAGATTCGTCGCATTCAATTTAGTTGGTATCTGGAGAATACAAAAAGGTTGAAGGATAACTATGTGTGATACGTTTTAGATTTTCAATCGTTGCTTCATTATACAAATTAGTTCGATTTTGTGGAATTTTTCAGGTTGTTAGTTGGGCAGTTAAAGTGTTAATAACGTTACAGTCTCGTTATTGTTACAAAGCAATCTATATCCTTGGATTTATTGTTCGGTAGTTCTAGTGTTAAAACAAGTACCCTGTTCTCATTTAACTTTTACTTTGCGCAACAAATTTCGACGTAAGATTAGCTGGAACAACATATGTATCGTACACATGGCTTCAAAGGGTTAATCGTTTTTCGCAGCCTTTTAATTTCCGAAAAATCCCCGCCGGTGGTTCTAGCGTTGAATTTTCGAAAATTTGCTTTCGATATTGCAAGTGGCACGCGGATGTTTATTGAAAAACAGGGATCGAAGGGACTAATATTTTAGCTTGTGGCTCGGCGAATTGGCACGCGGACACGGCTGTCCTGCCGTGATTATTTTTCATGGGGAAATGACGTTGTAATAAGGCGTACAGGAATTTATCGAGGCCGATTCGTTCGTGTGTGCAACGATAACTGTACCCGGTTTAGTCAAAGGGCATCGCCGCGGATTTATGTAAACCTTTACGGAAACGAAACATAGAAACGAGTCGATCGATCACACTCGCGGGGACGCAGCGTCGCGTTGACTGCGATGGCGTCCGTGATAGGTCGACTTGTTCATCCTTAAAAAAAAAAAAATAAAAAAACCAAAAAGTCTGCGTACGACGAGAGCTACGACGTACACAAATCTTTTTGCCAACGTCTTTTTCGTACGCGATACGAGAACTTCACGTTGATAGAGAAACTAGGAAAAAAAAGCGACACGTACATACGTATTTAATATACATACACACGCGTAAGAAAGCATCATATACCACGGACGAGGTGCACGGTGTCTGACCCAACGTTCGATGTATACTACTTTTGTGTCATCGACGGACTGCGGATTTCCGCGCGAATTTCGATTTATTTATCTTAAAAAACCACCGCGGTCGACCGGACACTCGTTTGTAAGACGGTTTCCGAAATTTTCACGGAATTGTTCACGGTTCGAACAAAACGCCACCGAAGTCCGCAGTCCGTTCATCTTGTTGCAAACCAATGCAAATATTTTTTAGCGGACTCGCGCGTCGATGTCGCGGAAATTGTTAAGCGCTGAGCGTGTTCGCGCCGTGCAATAAACTCGCGGAGAAAAATCGGAGAGGGAAAGGCGTTTTCGAAAGTTGCTCTCAGGGCTTGTGGGAAGTGTCCGAACTCTAAGTCAGGTAGTCTTGTAAAAATCAGCGTCTCCGAAATAGGATGCAGCATCACTGGCCTGAGAACCGTACGTGTCTCGTCCATCAATCAGTCGCAGTGGCTAGGTGGACTGTTTTACGACTTCGCTATATATCTTTCGTCGAGCATACGGAACACGTCTATTGGCGTCTACCAGGCTGCGTATCCTCCATCGAAAAACTATCGATTCGAGTATGCGATGATCGAGAAAGAATTGGACGAGTTTATTACGACGGAATATCGCGATTAAAATTTCACTCGTGTTCAATTAATATCGGTGGTTGTCTTTCGATCTACGTGTGTCGATAGAAATGATAAAAGTAATCGAAACGGAGAGTTTATTTTTGTGTTCGCATCGATCTGTCAGTCTGGAGACATTTTGGCGGGTGTGAAGTGCAATTATAAGTGTCAAGTTATATGCATAGCAAAGCAAAAGATATACTTGTGTTTAAAAAGAAAGAAACATTGACTTTATAGTGTTCTGTACAGTAAAAACAGTATTTTGTTCTTTTACAGTTGTGTAAAAATTAGTATGAGTAACAAAGATTTTTCTTTTATGACTATAACGAGCGATAATAATTTTTAAAAATCAACGTGGTCGCTCTAATTTTAAACACTATGTGTAACAAATCAACCACGTTAGAAGTCGTTAAAAATTTAATTTTTTAGTTTACAAAATCAGTATACGAAACAAGTGTGTTTTCCGTTAGTTTTTCGATTCTTTCTATTGAAATAAAATACACAACTGCTTATTATTTACGTTTACACGCGGTTTCTCGTATTTGGTAAACTCGCGTTTATCGCGAAGGTCTAACCGTGACCCATATATGAAACTGTGGAAGTGTGAACACATGATAATTGCCATGAAGGCAGTGTTGTCGCACGATTGTTTAAACTTTGCCATGCTGGCGCGTCGACGCAATTAGGCTGGAAGCCGTATTTCATGAAAACGTTCCGAACAATACAGTAAGGAGGATTGTCAGCCACGTAAACACCAATTTCGTTGCTCCGTATAATAACAGTTGACATCTGTCGTTTCTTGAAAACCTCGTTTAAATGTCCTTACTCTGAAGTGCGCTTGTAAATTGATCTTACAATTCATTCACTGCCATTTTGCATACGTCAACATCGTCAGATAAAGAACGAATGAAACTTTTAATATTTCGAATGAAATCATTTCGACCCAAGAAACTCGAAGTCGGTTTCTGAATTGCCTCTGTCAGTTTTCCGAAGCTGCAGCAACGCCTTTTACGGCAGCGATGTGTCCGATGGACTTTCTCAAACCGTGCAATGCAAACAAGTAATGAATTTTTAGGGTAATTGGTTGTTCATAAGGTCCTCTTACGGACAGGAATATTCTTTATTCGGAACCGTTGATAGCAGGGAAGATAACTCTGTAATTATGCAGTTTGGTATTATTTGATATCACTTGCTACCGTTTATTATTCCATTATCCCTCCGAATCGGACAGTTAGCCGTGTCGTGTCGGTACTAAGAGAAAGCAGCTGTCTTTTGTAATTTCTCTCGCAGTAGTAATCGGTATCCCCGCACCCCGTACCTATTTTATATTTACGTTTAAAATCGACTAACTCCATTTGAAATTTTGTGCGTCGAAACGTAATGCTGCGAGCACAGAGTATGAAAACTTAAATGCGGATGCCATGTCAGAGAGACGTGAATTCCAGCAATCCATGCGTTTACTTCGTGCCATACGTTCTCATTTCGAATTCCATCAAACCAATCCTTATCTTCACGACGATGCTCTGAAAACGGTTGGACACGGAGCACAGCTCTCTTCTGACCTCGCAGTTATTCTTTTGGAACTCCTCCCTCGCTTCATTTGCTTCGGGAAATTATATATTACTTTGTAAAGGAACATAGACCATGTATATACACAAATCCATGTACAGTAGCGCACGAAAGTATTCGGACACTCTTCAAAGCTAAATAATTTTTTCAAAATTGAACCAAACGACTTGACTTTTCTGGAGCAACTAGCAGCATTGATTTACTAAATGATATGCAAAAATAATTTTGAAATAATTCTAATTGGTAGAAATTACGTGGGAAAGTAGAAAAGACATTTTTTAAAACATTTTTATTTCAACTCGTAATGAAAATTTAAAATATGCGTTTTTCAGAACTGTGTTAGTTATACGCATGCTGAAAATCTCACCGAAATCGATTGACGCGGGGAAAAATGGCACGCGTAGAAAGATGTAAGAATTTCTGTAGTTTAAGCAGAAACTGATCAAAAATTGTGAAAAATTGCGATTTTCACCATTTTCGATGGTACGTAGCTCGTGTGTACGTCGATCGATTCAATGAATTTTTCTGCATGCGTATAACTATCATAGATCTACCAGATGCGTCTTTAAAATTTTTTGTGCGTGGCTCAAATAAAAAATATTTAAAAAGTTCCTCTTTTATTGGTCATGCAATTCACATCAGTTCCAATATTTACAAAATTTATTTTGTATATCATTTATTAAATCAATGCAACTAATTGCTCAAGAAAAGTCAAGACGGTTGGTCCACTCTTAAAACAGTTATTTAGGTTTGAAGAGTGTCCGAATACTTTCGTGCGCTACTGTATATACATGTAGTACATTCTCGTCTCGCGTCCACTTGCATCAAAGCGTGTTGCATATGAAATGTCCGATTTAAGAATGCAAACGTTACGAAGTGTTCTTTGTCATAACTTACTTCGACTTTTTAGAACGATTTTATTTCACGTTTCACGACAAGAAACACCGGTCCGTACAATTCTGTTTCATAAAATCAACTATTCTTTTATTTAACAGTAAAGCTACAGAGTGTTAAAATTGGGTAGTATATAAAGACTTATATTTCATTTTTTAAAACAGTTTTATTTCGAGATTCGGTACCAGAAACACCAATCCGTACAATTCTGTTTCGTAAAATCGACTATTCTTTTATTTAACACTAAACTTACGGAGTATTAAAATTGGTTTATATATAGCCCTATAAAGATAACAAGATTTCGTTGATTTAGATCTTGTGCAACTTTTACTACGATACAGAATAAAGGAATCCATTCCATCGATTTCTGTAAAGGCAATTACATAACTTCAATAATTGCAAAAGAAAGAATCTGAAGAGGGTCATTTGAGCCGCTGTGACAGTTTTAGTGTTGAACATTAACTTAATCTATGACAAAGGACGAAGTTCATACTTCGATTCATCTTCTGACTCGCCTCGTCTCTAATTTAGGAAATCGATCACCTTGATGATTCGCCTTGTAGTATCGTTTGTCTTCGAAATTCGAAAGTTTGGGCATTTGGCTATTCTTCTGATTCGGGAGACTCGCCGAATCTTCCGGTTTTCTTCTCCTGTTCTCTGATCCCTCAAAAAACAAAACGCTCTGTCGCCTGACGACATCAGGACACGCGAGCGTTTCACGCCAAGCAGCAGAGTCGCTCACGAAGACACGAATTTTTATCTCATGCTTCCGAATTGTCGAATTCTCAAATCGAACCCTTTACTATACATTTGGGTGTCAGGGTTGTTTTTCGCAAACCGCGGGAGAACGAGTAGTCGAGCATATTCGGCCGAATAATCGAACGTTAACACGTTGAATGCCATGCGAATTTTGCATGCTTCGAACAAGTTTCATTGGTTTCATTTATAGAAATGATCAGCGTTATTGAACAAAATTGTTAGTTACTAAAAATTAAAGTTTTCACCTCGTAGTATAATCTGGTTAATTTTGGCAGTACTGCGTTAATGTTAAATGCTGTTAATTTATTGATAACCGTTCTTAACACTAAACCTACAGAGCATTAAAATTGGCTAGTATATATAGTCTTATAAAAATGACAAGATTTCATTTATTTAGATTTTGTGTAATTTTTAATAGAATATATGATCGAATAAAGAAATTTTCTTTATAAATATAAATAAAGAGATTTCTGCAAAGGCAATTTTGTAACTTCAATAATTGCAAAATGAAGAGTCTGAAAATGGTCATTTGACCGTCTGTGGTAGCTTTAGTGTTAAACGATGTAATGGTGCCGGTGGTCACCGGTGACCTCGGTGGTATTCAACGTGTTAAAGAAGCGTCGTCGTGCATCTGCATTGTCAACATCCGATTCTTGATCAGCGATCGAAGCGATCGTTTCATTAGGAATGCGCTCTAGCGGGGCCATTCTTCCCGCATATCGAAACCCTGTTATCTGCCTATCGTTGCAAAATGGCATACAATAAAAGCGCTCGCTCGTCGGCAGCACATAGTCACGTAATACGGAAGTTTGAATCTGTAAACATATACGCCGGATACGATCGACATTACAGCGCGAAGGTTCACTTAAAATAGCTACCATACGCTTTGACCGTGGCCATGCAGTTCATTCTTGGACTGAACCCCTCGTATTCTACAACGTGTTCCGGACATGTTTCTTGAAAAGGATGATTCCTAACGCTTTTCTAAGCAACTTTTTCTATTTGCCAATTCGCGGTTTTATTTTTCATTTCTGAGTTATTAAATCTTGGACCAATCAGGATACGGTTACAACTGACGTCTTCCGGTTCGGAGATTGGTCGCGTTCAATGAATCGTGTTCGCTGTAGCCGCACTCTGATTCAAGAGTTTTGTTAATAACTCGAAAAACGAACCAGCGTATGAATTTTTCGTAAGGGAAATAGTATCTTAGAGCATTCTGGGATTGTTCCCTTTCGAGGCACTTTTTCCAGGACATCCTGTATGTTAAATCGTAATGTCATGCGTTGTTTGTATGTTCATACAAGATTTTTGCCAATAGCTCGAAAAACAAACCCACGTATGACATCTTTCGTGAAGGAAACAGTATCCTAGAGCATCCTCAGGAATGTTCCCTTTCGAGGGACTTTTTCCGGGACATCCTGTATGTCAAATCATAATGTCATGAGTCTTTCGCATGTTCATGCAAGATTATTGTCAGTAACTCGAAAACGAATCCGCGTATGACACTTTTCGTAAAGGAAACAGTATCCTGGAGCATCTTCACGTATGTCCTCTTTCGAGGGACTTTTTCTGGACATCCTGTTTGTCAAATCGTAATATAATGAGTTCTTTGTATGTTCATGCAAGAGTTTCGCCAACAACTCGAAAAACGAACCCACGTATGACATCTTTCGTGAAGGAAACAGTATCCTAGAGCATCATCAGGAATATTCCCTTTCGAGGGACTTTTTCTAGGACATTCTGTTTGTCAAATCGCAATGTAATGAGTTTTTCGTATGTTCATGCAAGATTATTGTCAGTAATTCGAATAACGAACCCGCGTATAACATTTTTCGTAAAGGACACAGTATCCTACAGCATCCTCAGGTATGTCCTCTTTCGAGGGACTTTTTCC